>CAXIUP010000091.1:0-15000 GCA_964035015.1 Corallium rubrum
TTTAATTAATTATTTAATTAATTATTTAATTAATTATTTAATTAATTAATTATTTAATTAATTAATTATTAATTAATTATTTAATTAATTATTTAATTAATTAATTATAATTAATTAATTAATTATTTAATTAATTATAATTAATTAATTATTTAATTAATTATTTAATTAATTATTTAATTAATTATTTAATTAATTATTTAATTAATTAATTATTTAATTAATTATTTAATTAATTATTTAATTAATTTAATTAATTAATTAATTATAATTAATTAATTAATTATTTAATTAATTATTTAATTAATTAATTATTTAATTAATTATTTAATTAATTATTTAATTAATTAATTATTTAATTAATTATTTAATTAATTATTTAATTAATTATTTAATTAATTATTAATTAATTAATTATTTAATTAATTAATTTAATTAATTATTTAAATTAATTATTTAATTAATTAATTTATTAATTATTTAATTAATTAATTTAATTATTTAATTATTTAATTAATTAATAATTAATTAATTATTTAATTAATTATTTAATTTAATTTAATTAATTATTTAATTAATTAATTAATTAATTAATTATTAATTAATTAATTATTTAATTAATTATTTAATTAATTATTTAATTAATTATTTAATTAATTAATTATTTAATTAATTATTTAATTAATTATTTAATTAATTATTTAATTAATTATTTAATTAATTAATTATTTAATTAATTATTTAATTAATTATTTAATTAATTAATTATTTAATTAATTAATTAATTATTTAATTAATTATTTAATTAATTATTTAATTAATTATTTAATTAATTAATTAATTAATTATTTAATTAATTATTTAATTAATTATTTAATTAATTAATTATTTAATTATTTAATTAATTATTTAATTAATTAATTATTTAATTAATTATTTAATTAATTATTTAATTAATTATTTAATTAATTATTTAATTAATTATTTAATTAATTAATTATTTAATTATTTAATTAATTATTTAATTAATTAATTAATTATTTAATTAATTATTTGATTAATTAATTATTTTAATTAATTGTTTGATTGATTGTTTGATTGATTGATTGTTTGATTGATTGTTTGATTGATTGTTTGATTGATTGTTTGATTGATTGTTTGATTGATTGATTGTTTGATTGATTGTTTGATTGATTGTTTGATTGATTGTTTGATTGATTGTTTGATTGATTGATTGTTTGATTGATTGTTTGATTGATTGTTTGATTGATTGATTGTTTGATTGTTTGATTGTTTGTTTGATTGGTTGATTGGTTGATTGGTTGATTGGTTGATTGGTTGGATGGTTGGATGGTTGGATGGTTGGATGGTTGGATGGTTGGATGGTTGGATGGTTGGATGGTTGGATGGTTGGATGGTTGGATGGTTGGATGGTTGGATGGTTGGATGGTTGGATGGTTGGATGGTTGGATGGTTGGATGGTTGGATGGTTGGATGGTTGGATGGTTGGATGGTTGGATGGTTGGATGGTTGGATGGTTGGATGGTTGGATGGTTGGATGGTTGGATGGTTGGATGGTTGGATGGTTGGATGGTTGGATGGTTGGATGGTTGGATGGTTGGATGGTTGGATGGTTGGATGGTTGGATGGTTGGATGGTTGGATGGTTGGATGGTTGGATGGTTGGATGGTTGGATGGTTGGATGGTTGGATGGTTGGATGGTTGGATGGTTGGATGGTTGGATGGTTGGATGGTTGGATGGTTGGATGGTTGGATGGTTGGATGGTTGGATGGTTGGATGGTTGGATGGTTGGATGGTTGGATGGTTGGATGGTTGGATGGTTGGATGGTTGGATGGTTGGATGGTTGGATGGTTGGATGGTTGGATGGTTGGATGGTTGGATGGTTGGATGGTTGGATGGTTGGATGGTTGGATGGTTGGATGGTTGGATGGTTGGATGGTTGGATGGTTGGATGGTTGGATGGTTGGATGGTTGGATGGTTGGATGGTTGGATGGTTGGATGGTTGGATGGTTGGATGGTTGGATGGTTGGATGGTTGGATGGTTGGATGGTTGGATGGTTGGATGGTTGGATGGTTGGATGGTTGGATGGTTGGATGGTTGGATGGTTGGATGGTTGGATGGTTGGATGGTTGGATGGTTGGATGGTTGGATGGTTGGATGGTTGGATGGTTGGATGGTTGGATGGTTGGATGGTTGGATGGTTGGATGGTTGGATGGTTGGATGGTTGGATGGTTGGATGGTTGGATGGTTGGATGGTTGGATGGTTGGATGGTTGGATGGTTGGATGGTTGGATGGTTGGATGGTTGGATGGTTGGATGGTTGGATGGTTGGATGGTTGGATGGTTGGATGGTTGGATGGTTGGATGGTTGGATGGTTGGATGGTTGGATGGTTGGATGGTTGGATGGTTGGATGGTTGGATGGTTGGATGGTTGGATGGTTGGATGGTTGGATGGTTGGATGGTTGGATGGTTGGATGGTTGGATGGTTGGATGGTTGGATGGTTGGATGGTTGGATGGTTGGATGGTTGGATGGTTGGATGGTTGGATGGTTGGATGGTTGGATGGTTGGATGGTTGGATGGTTGGATGGTTGGATGGTTGGATGGTTGGATGGTTGGATGGTTGGATGGTTGGATGGTTGGATGGTTGGATGGTTGGATGGTTGGATGGTTGGATGGTTGGATGGTTGGATGGTTGGATGGTTGGATGGTTGGATGGTTGGATGGTTGGATGGTTGGATGGTTGGATGGTTGGATGGTTGGATGGTTGGATGGTTGGATGGTTGGATGGTTGGATGGTTGGATGGTTGGATGGTTGGATGGTTGGATGGTTGGATGGTTGGATGGTTGGATGGTTGGATGGTTGGATGGTTGGATGGTTGGATGGTTGGATGGTTGGATGGTTGGATGGTTGGATGGTTGGATGGTTGGATGGTTGGATGGTTGGATGGTTGGATGGTTGGATGGTTGGATGGTTGGATGGTTGGATGGTTGGATGGTTGGATGGTTGGATGGTTGGATGGTTGGATGGTTGGATGGTTGGATGGTTGGATGGTTGGATGGTTGGATGGTTGGATGGTTGGATGGTTGGATGGTTGGATGGTTGGATGGTTGGATGGTTGGATGGTTGGATGGTTGGATGGTTGGATGGTTGGATGGTTGGATGGTTGGATGGTTGGATGGTTGGATGGTTGGATGGTTGGATGGTTGGATGGTTGGATGGTTGGATGGTTGGATGGTTGGATGGTTGGATGGTTGGATGGTTGGATGGTTGGATGGTTGGATGGTTGGATGGTTGGATGGTTGGATGGTTGGATGGTTGGA
Source organism: Corallium rubrum (assembly GCA_964035015.1). Classification (NCBI taxonomy): domain Eukaryota; kingdom Metazoa; phylum Cnidaria; class Anthozoa; order Scleralcyonacea; family Coralliidae; genus Corallium; species Corallium rubrum. Next base: position 3,352 of record CAXIUP010000091.1, read on the forward strand.
TGGTTGGATGGTTGGATGGTTGGATGGTTGGATGGTTGGATGGTTGGATGGTTGGATGGTTGGATGGTTGGATGGTTGGATGGTTGGATGGTTGGATGGTTGGATGGTTGGATGGTTGGATGGTTGGATGGTTGGATGGTTGGATGGTTGGATGGTTGGTTGGTTGGTTGGTTGGTTGGTTGGTTGGTTGGTTGGTTGGTTGGTTGGTTGGTTGGTTGGTTGGTTGGTTGGTTGGTTGGTTGGTTGGTTGGTTGGTTGGTTGGTTGGTTGGTTGGTTGGTTGGTTGGTTGGTTGGTTGGTTGGTTGGTTGGTTGGTTGGTTGGTTGGTTGGTTGGTTGGTTGGTTGGTTGGTTGGTTGGTTGGTTGGTTGGTTGGTTGGTTGGGTGGTTGGGTGGTTGGTTGGTTGGGTGGTTGGGTGGTTGGTTGGTTGGTTGGTTGGTTGGTTGGTTGGGTGGTTGGGTGGTTGGTTGGTTGGTTGGTTGGGTGGTTGGGTGGGTGGTTGGTTGGTTGGTTGGTTGGTTGGTTGGTTGGTTGGTTGGTTGGTTGGTTGGTTGGTTGGTTGGTTGGTTGGTTGGTTGGTTGGTTGGTTGGTTGGTTGGTTGGTTGGTTGGTTGGTTGGTTGGTTGGTTGGTTGGTTGGTTGGGTGGTTGGTTGGTTGGTTGGTTGGTTGGTTGGGTGGTTGGGTTGGTTGGGTGGTTGGGTGGTTGGGTGGTTGGGTTGGTTGGGTGGTTGGTTGGTTGGGTGGTTGGGTGGTTGGGTGGTTGGGTGGTTGGGTGGTTGGGTGGTTGGGTGGTTGGGTGGTTGGGTGGTTGGGTGGTTGGGTGGTTGGGTGGTTGGGTGGTTGGGTGGTTGGGTGGTTGGGTGGTTGGGTGGTTGGGTGGTTGGGTGGTTGGGTGGTTGGGTGGTTGGGTGGTTGGGTGGTTGGGTGGTTGGGTGGTTGGGTGGTTGGGTGGTTGGGTGGTTGGGTGGTTGGGTGGTTGGGTGGTTGGGTGGTTGGGTGGTTGGGTGGTTGGGTGGTTGGGTGGTTGGGTGGTTGGGTGGTTGGGTGGTTGGGTGGTTGGGTGGTTGGGTGGTTGGGTGGTTGGGTGGTTGGGTGGTTGGGTGGTTGGGTGGTTGGGTGGTTGGGTGGTTGGGTGGTTGGGTGGTTGGGTGGTTGGGTGGTTGGGTGGTTGGGTGGTTGGGTGGTTGGGTGGTTGGGTGGTTGGGTGGTTGGGTGGTTGGGTGGTTGGGTGGTTGGGTGGTTGGGTGGTTGGGTGGTTGGGTGGTTGGGTGGTTGGGTGGTTGGGTGGTTGGGTGGTTGGGTGGTTGGGTGGTTGGGTGGTTGGGTGGTTGGGTGGTTGGGTGGTTGGGTGGTTGGGTGGTTGGGTGGTTGGGTGGTTGGGTGGTTGGGTGGTTGGGTGGTTGGGTGGTTGGGTGGTTGGGTGGTTGGGTGGTTGGGTGGTTGGGTGGTTGGGTGGTTGGGTGGTTGGGTGGTTGGGTGGTTGGGTGGTTGGGTGGTTGGGTGGTTGGGTGGTTGGGTGGTTGGGTGGTTGGGTGGTTGGGTGGTTGGGTGGTTGGGTGGTTGGGTGGTTGGGTGGTTGGGTGGTTGGGTGGTTGGGTGGTTGGGTGGTTGGGTGGTTGGGTGGTTGGGTGGTTGGGTGGTTGGGTGGTTGGGTGGTTGGGTGGTTGGGTGGTTGGGTGGTTGGGTGGTTGGGTGGTTGGGTGGTTGGGTGGTTGGGTGGTTGGGTGGTTGGGTGGTTGGGTGGTTGGGTGGTTGGGTGGTTGGGTGGTTGGGTGGTTGGGTGGTTGGGTGGTTGGGTGGTTGGGTGGTTGGGTGGTTGGGTGGTTGGGTGGTTGGGTGGTTGGGTGGTTGGGTGGTTGGGTGGTTGGGTGGTTGGGTGGTTGGGTGGTTGGGTGGTTGGGTGGTTGGGTGGTTGGGTGGTTGGGTGGTTGGGTGGTTGGGTGGTTGGGTGGTTGGGTGGTTGGGTGGTTGGGTGGTTGGGTGGTTGGGTGGTTGGGTGGTTGGGTGGTTGGGTGGTTGGGTGGTTGGGTGGTTGGGTGGTTGGGTGGTTGGGTGGTTGGGTGGTTGGGTGGTTGGGTGGTTGGGTGGTTGGGTGGTTGGGTGGTTGGGTGGTTGGGTGGTTGGGTGGTTGGGTGGTTGGGTGGTTGGGTGGTTGGGTGGTTGGGTGGTTGGGTGGTTGGGTGGTTGGGTGGTTGGGTGGTTGGGTGGTTGGGTGGTTGGGTGGTTGGGTGGTTGGGTGGTTGGGTGGTTGGGTGGTTGGGTGGTTGGGTGGTTGGGTGGTTGGGTGGTTGGGTGGTTGGGTGGTTGGGTGGTTGGGTGGTTGGGTGGTTGGGTGGTTGGGTGGTTGGGTGGTTGGGTGGTTGGGTGGTTGGGTGGTTGGGTGGTTGGGTGGTTGGGTGGTTGGGTGGTTGGGTGGTTGGGTGGTTGGGTGGTTGGGTGGTTGGGTGGTTGGGTGGTTGGGTGGTTGGGTGGTTGGGTGGTTGGGTGGTTGGGTGGTTGGGTGGTTGGGTGGTTGGGTGGTTGGGGTGGTTGGGTGGTTGGGTGGTTGGGTGGTTGGGTGGTTGGGTGGTTGGGTGGTTGGGTGGTTGGGTGGTTGGTTGTGGTTGGGTGGTTGGGTGGTTGGGTGGTTGGGTGGTTGGGTGGTTGGGTGGTTGGGTGGTTGGGTGGTTGGGTGGTTGGGTGGTTGGGTGGTTGGGTGGTTGGGTGGTTGGGTGGTTGGGTGGTTGGGTGGTTGGGTGGTTGGGTGGTTGGGTGGTTGGGTGGTTGGGTGGTTGGGTGGTTGGGTGGTTGGGTGGTTGGGTGGTTGGGTGGTTGGGTGGTTGGGTGGTTGGGTGGTTGGGTGGTTGGGTGGTTGGGTGGTTGGGTGGTTGGGTGGTTGGGTGGTTGGGTGGTTGGGTGGTTGGGTGGTTGGGTGGTTGGGTGGTTGGGTGGTTGGGTGGTTGGGTGGTTGGGTGGTTGGGTGGTTGGGTGGTTGGGTGGTTGGGTGGTTGGGTGGTTGGGTGGTTGGGTGGTTGGGTGGTTGGGTGGTTGGGTGGTTGGGTGGTTGGGTGGTTGGGTGGTTGGGTGGTTGGGTGGTTGGGTGGTTGGGTGGTTGGGTGGTTGGGTGGTTGGGTGGTTGGGTGGTTGGGTGGTTGGGTGGTTGGGTGGTTGGGTGGTTGGGTGGTTGGGTGGTTGGGTGGTTGGGTGGTTTGGGTGGTTGGGTGGTTGGGTGGTTGGGTGGTTGGGTGGTTGGGTGGTTGGGTGGTTGGGTGGTTGGGTGGTTGGGTGGTTGGGTGGTTGGGTGGTTGGGTGGTTGGGTGGTTGGGTGGTTGGGTGGTTGGGTGGTTGGGTGGTTGGGTGGTTGGGTGGTTGGGTGGTTGGGTGGTTGGGTGGTTGGGTGGTTGGGTGGTTGGGTGGTTGGGTGGTTGGGTGGTTGGGTGGTTGGGTGGTTGGGTGGTTGGGTGGTTGGGTGGTTGGGTGGTTGGGTGGTTGGGTGGTTGGGTGGTTGGGTGGTTGGGTGGTTGGGTGGTTGGGTGGTTGGGTGGTTGGGTGGTTGGGTGGTTGGGTGGTTGGGTGGTTGGGTGGTTGGGTGGTTGGGTGGTTGGGTGGTTGGGTGGTTGGGTGGTTGGGTGGTTGGGTGGTTGGGTGGTTGGGTGGTTGGGTGGTTGGGTGGTTGGGTGGTTGGGTGGTTGGGTGGTTGGGTGGTTGGGTGGTTGGGTGGTTGGGTGGTTGGGTGGTTGGGTGGTTGGGTGGTTGGGTGGTTGGGTGGTTGGGTGGTTGGGTGGTTGGGTGGTTGGGTGGTTGGGTGGTTGGGTGGTTGGGTGGTTGGGTGGTTGGGGTGGTTGGGTGGTTGGGTGGTTGGGTGGTTGGGTGGTTGGGTGGTTGGGTGGTTGGGTGGTTGGGTGGTTGGGTGGTTGGGTGGTTGGGTGGTTGGGTGGTTGGGTGGTTGGGTGGTTGGGTGGTTGGGTGGTTGGGTGGTTGGGTGGTTGGGTGGTTGGGTGGTTGGGTGGTTGGGTGGTTGGGTGGTTGGGTGGTTGGGTGGTTGGTGGTTGGGTGGTTGGGTGGTTGGGTGGTTGGGTGGTTGGGTGGTTGGGTGGTTGGGTGGTTGGGTGGTTGGGTGGTTGGGTGGTTGGGTGGTTGGGTGGTTGGGTGGTTGGGTGGTTGGGTGGTTGGGTGGTTGGGTGGTTGGGTGGTTGGGTGGTTGGGTGGTTGGGTGGTTGGTGGTTGGTTGGTTGGTGGTTGGGTGGTTGGGTGGTTGGGTGGTTGGGTGGTTGGGTGGTTGGGTGGTTGGGTGGTTGGGTGGTTGGGTGGTTGGGTGGTTGGGTGGTTGGGTGGTTGGGTGGTTGGGTGGTTGGGTGGTTGGGTGGTTGGGTTGTTGGGTGGTTGGGTGGTTGGGTGGTTGGGTGGTTGGGTGGTTGGGTGGTTGGGTGGTTGGGTGGTTGGGTGGTTGGGTGGTTGGGTGGTTGGGTGGTTGGGTGGTTGGGTGGTTGGGTGGTTGGGTGGGTTGGGTGGGTGGGTGGGTGGGTGGGTGGGTGGGTGGGTGGGTGGGTGGGTGGGTGGGTGGGTGGGTGGGTGGGTGGGTGGGTGGGTGGGTGGGTGGGTGGGTGGGTGGGTGGGTGGGTGGGTGGGTGGGTGGGTGGGTGGGTGGGTGGGTGGGTGGGTGGGTGGGTGGGTGGGTGGGTGGGTGGGTGGGTGGGTGGGTGGGTGGGTGGGTGGGTGGGTGGGTGGGTGGGTGGGTGGGTGGGTGGGTGGGTGGGTGGGTGGGTGGGTGGGTGGGTGGGTGGGTGGGTGGGTGGGTGGGTGGGTGGGTGGGTGGGTGGGTGGGTGGTTGGGTGGTTGGGTGGTTGGGTGGTTGGGTGGTTGGGTGGGTGGGTGGGTGGGTGGGTGGGTGGGTGGGTGGGTGGGTGGGTGGGTGGGTGGGTGGGTGGGTGGGTGGGTGGGTGGGTGGGTGGGTGGGTGGGTGGGTGGGTGGGTGGGTGGGTGGGTGGGTGGGTGGGTGGGTGGGTGGGTGGGTGGGTGGGTGGGTGGGTGGGTGGGTTGGTTGGTTGGTTGGTTGGTTTGTTTGTTTGTTTGTTTGTTTGTTTGTTTGTTTGTTTGTTTGTTTGTTTGTTTGTTTGTTTGTTTGTTTGTTTGTTTGTTTGTTTGTTTGTTTGTTTGTTTGTTTGTTTGTTTGTTTGTTTGTTTGTTTGTTTGTTTGTTTGTTTGCTGGTTTGTTTGCTGGTTTGTTTGTTGGTTTGTTTGTTTGTCTATTTGTTTGTCTATTTGCTTCTTTGTTTGCTTCTTTGTTTGCTTCTTTGTTTGCTTCTTTGTTTGCTTCTTTGTTTGCTTCTTTGTTTGCTTCTTTGCTTGCTTGCTTGCATGCCTGCCTGCCTGCCTGTCCGTCCGTCCGTCCGTCCGTCCGTCCGTCCGTCCGTCCGTCCGTCCGTCCGTCCGTCCGTCCGTCCGTCCGTCCGTCCGTCCGTCCGTCCGTCCGTCCGTCCGTCCGTCCATCCGTCTGTCACCAATCAGATATACTAAAAGAACTTAAGGTGGCTCCCTACTGTTTCTTCAAAAGTTGAAAAAATGCAAGTTTCAAGCTCAGAATGTGCTCATGAAATGTTTTCGAAAAGAGTGAAACTAACGTAATTATGCATAGAATAACGCTCAAGATATTAAATACTGTTAACAGATTATGTGTTTCAGTCGTTTACATTTCAAAATGGCCGTAAATTTACATTTAATTTCAATTTATTCCAAACGAGTTCGGTGACCCCAATTTTTTTTCCACTGAAACATTTCTTTAAATTTAAGTAATCAATAGTAAGATTTTTAAAAAATTCTGTAGATCAAATTTTTTTTGAAAAATAGTTTTTTTACATCTTCGATAAAAAAAATTGGATCTACAAATTTTTTTAAAATCTGCCTATTGATTGATTAAATTTAAAGAAATGTTTTAATGCAAAAAAATTTCGAGCACACCGAACTCGTTTATGAAATAAATTGAATTAAATGTAAATCTACGCAATTTTGAAACGCTGTCATTGCAACAGCTGAAACACATTATCTGTTAACAGTATTTGATGTCTTGAACGTTATTCTGTTCATAACGTTATTTTCATTTTTTTTTTTCAAGTTTCAAGTTTCAAAGTTTTTATTGCACTATTTCATTATTTACAAATACACAGATTAAATAAATTTACAAAAGTAGAATAATAAAGAAAGTTTTAATAATTTATTAAGTGTGCGCAGAGGTCAAAGTAGCCGAGGCTTTCGAGTTGACCACTGCAACATTTTTTGTTATATAAAGGAGGAGGTTAAGCTAGAAAGATAATTTATTAATAATAAAATAATCCGTTTCTACTTAGTTGTATAGATATAGTATATTTAACCTGCGTGTAGACTAAGCAAGTAGTCCACCCGCAGGTTACTTATATTTGGCTGTTGAGAAGAACTGTTTTATATCTTCTCTTAAATAGAGCGATAGTTAACAGTTGTTTAATGTCTATATTAATTGATTCCCAAATTTTTGATGAAACAAATTTAAAAGTATGCATTCCATAATTAGTTCTAACTTTTGGTCTAACAAAGTTCATTTTGGCAGCATATCTAGTGTTGTAAGTATGCTGATTAGCAGCTGGTACAGCAAACTGCGAGAAGATCCGTGGCATATTTGACTGCATATTTATAATTTTATAACTAAATTCAGCTATTCGTAATTTAAATATATTATCAAGTCTTAAAATTCCAAGAATATTATAATATGGTGTAGAATTTTCTCTATGATGTGCAAAGCATATATTTCTAATACATCTGTTTTGCTTAGTTCTTATCTTCGCCAACTTTGATGTATATGTATTTCCCCAACTCATGAGGCCATAATTAAGATATGGATATACAAGTGTATAGTAGAGTTGCTTTAACATATTAAAATCAAGGTAATACCTAAGTTTATATATAATTCCTATATTCTTAGCAATTTTGTTATTTATATGTTTTATTTGATATTCCCAATTAAGATGTTCATCCAAGCCTAGATTCCTAAATATTTTATGTTATCTTTCTGTTCAATATTGGCAATCTTTATTCTAGATACTTTCTTATTAGCTGAGGTAATAACCATATAATGTTTTTTTAAAATTAACTGATAATTTATTAACTGAACAATAACGAATAATAGTTTTAAACTCTTCATTCATCACAGTCTCTAAATCTTTTACATTATTGGATGAATAAAAAACATTCGTATCATCTGCAAAAATACGAAATGACAGTTTTTTTGAACAATTTGGCATATCATTTATATAAAGTAGGAATAGAAGTGGTCCAAGTGTAGAGCCTTGTGGAACTCCACATGTAATTTCAAGCATTTGAGATTCTGTATGTCCAATTTTAACATATTGTTTTCGATTTTGCAAATAATTACTAAACCAGGACAGTTGATTTCCCCGAACTCCATATTTGTCAAGCTTAGCAATAAGGATCTCATCATTAACAGTATCAAATGCTTTTGAAAAGTCTAAAAACAAACCACATGTTACTTGTTTACTATCAACAGCGTTTCTTAAATTATCTGTAATCTCAAGAATTGCCTGTTCAGTAGAATATCCTTTTCTAAAGCCAAATTGGTGCTCAAAAAGAATATTCTTTTTTTCCAAAAACAAAATCAATTGGTCATATACAAGTCGTTCAAGAGTTTTACTAAAAGCTGATAAAATAGATATAGGTCTGTAGTTGCATGGATCGGTTATTGCGCCACTTTTATAAATAGGAGTAACCCTAGATATTTTAAACAAATCCGGTACAATACCTGTTTTAATAGATTCATTGAAAATATACGTAAAAGGTATCGTAAGTTGCTTACTAGCCATTTTGATCAGTTTGTTAGGAACATCTAGTGAAGCTTTGTTATCCTTCAGGTCAGAGAAAAGTTTATATACCTTTGACCAGTGAACTGGAGTCATAACAAAGCTTGAAGCCGGGGAATTTTGAATAAAACTAGTTGGACTTTCATTTGTGTTTTCAATTACATTTGCCAAACTTGGACCTACATTAACAAAATGTTGATTAAACTGATTTCTTATATCTAAAGGTGTTGTATACGTTTTGTTATTTCTCACTAGTCTTGTTGGACATAACTGCCCTTTTGTTTTTCGTTTAATTAAAGTCCCAATCAATTTCCATGTTGCTTTTAGGTTGTCTTTACATCTTTCAAAATTAGTTTTGTAATAATGCATTTTACTTTGTGTTTTTATTTTATTCAGTTTATTTGCATATATTTTATACTGATTAGCTTTTCTTATGTCATGAGAATGAAAGTGTGTGTAATACATTTTTTGCTTAGACTTTATTGATTTTAGTATTCCATTTGTTATCCACGGCTTTGTCAATTGTTTAATTCTACTCAGTGGTGTTAATTTATATGGAGCATGGTTATTTGCAATCACAGTTATTAAATTTATTACTTTAGACGTCAATTCATTGATATCATTGCTATCATCGGCTATGATAGCATTCCAATCAATTGAATTGATATCATTTAAGTAAGCTTCTTTATTAAATTTACTATAATCTCTAGATAATCGTCTTACTTTTTCTCGTTTTATTGACGTATTTATTATGCAAAATATTGGTAAGTGATCTGATATATCAAAAAGACAAATCCCAGCGGTAATATTATCGATCGAATTATTTGTATATATATGGTCTATCAATGTCTTAGTATGATCGGTTAACCTGGTCGGTTTTGTTATTAATGGTAAAAAATTATTTGCGTAAAGCATATCTAAATATTTTTCTGTTGGTAAATGATTTATGAACTTCAAAAAGTCTATATTAATATCACCTAGTATATACACCTGGTATTTAGATTGATTTAAATGTTTAAGCAACTCATCTAGTTTCTCAGTAAATAACTCAATATTAGCTTTAGGATGTTTATATATGGAACCTATTAAGATATGCTTAGTATCTTGACCAGGATCGATTTCGACCCAGCATGATTCAACTTGCTCAATATCTAATTGTATATCAGGCCTAGAAATAGCTTTTATATCATTAGCTACATATATCCCAGCACCTCCTGCAGCAGTGTCTGAATCATTATGAAAAAATTATATCCTATAATATCAATATTAGCAGTTGAGTTAACGTTCAATCTAGTTTCTGTAAGAGCTACAATGTCTGTTTTTTTTGACATAGTATAAAGCATATCATTTAATAGACCTATATTCTTCGGTAGACTTCTTATATTACAGTGGAATATTGAAAGGCCCTTAGTCCCTGCATTTGTGAGACTCTTATTTATTTTTTGAACAGTGTAGTAATTAGATGTAGGTGTATTTAGCATATTATCAGAGTCTCTTTCATCAAATTTATCTGGGTTTGTCATTAAATGGTATAGATCGGTATCAAAGTCAATTTCCCGGGTCCATATACCATTAAGTATACGGAGTTCATTATCAGTTAAATTATAAAATGGTAAACATTCAATATCACATGCACTTAACATTGAATCAGTCAACAAAAATAACTTACGACATATTTAAATTAGCATTACAAAGTCCAACCACTCCCTGTTTCAGTTTAGCGATTTTGTTCGAACTCTTCAAATTCCTCAACTCTGGTAAATCCATATATTGTCGAAACATCAGTTTCACGCAAGAGTATTTTCCCGTTTATTGTCCATATATACTTGAAATGGCGTTCCCTCTTAAAAGCATTTACCCTGCCAAATAACCTTTTGCGATAAGTTGTGAGAGACTCGTTAATGTGAATTTTCCCGGTATTTCTTGTGCCCAGTTCTTGAGCAATTAATGGTAAATCTTTAGCTGTTTTCCCGGCCAATCTACTCTTTCGCCTGTAGAACTCATCTCTCGTATCTCGATGTATAAACTTCACTATCATCCTGTCTTTCACATTCTTGGTAGGCGGCAGTCTATGAGCTATCGATATTTGCTGTTCAGTTAGTTCAAGTGCCATTAATCTACCGAGTTCAATAGTTAATCTCTTGGGGTCGTCTTGTGATAGGGTGGGAATACCAGTAATTTCAATACAGTCTTTTCGACTATATTGTTGAATCTCGTCTATCAAAGTACTATGGTCACTTACGGACTTCTCTAGGTCATGAATCTTTTTACTTTGTAGCTTCGCTGCTTGATCAATTTCAGCTATTTGCTTCTTCGTACTTTGTAAAGACTGTAACACACTGTCATATTATCAGCCAGAAACCTTTGGCTTCTTTCGATTTCTTCACACTTGGATTTCACTGCCTTGATATCATCAAATATAGGCATAATTTCAGCATGTATTCGCTTCTGAATGCTTGGTAATAGTTCTTCTTTCCATAATATCATAAAGGAATCTCGTGTAAGACTAATAGCCATGATATAATAGTAACTGAGGTGTTAGATTCTAATAGCTTAACCCTCTTAATTTCTCATCTTATCACGGAGCGATACACAACACGTCCTGCCGCGACGAGTGGCATTATATATTATATATGTGATCAAATACTTGGATTAATAAGCCAACTCTTGCCTCAAACTTATCTCATTTCCTGATTTGATCTTGAAACACTTGAAAGTTGTGTTTGGTCTAATATCAAAACACTTAGCTTGAAGTTGGTTAAAACACACTTCTCACTCTTAAGTCGTGTTTTGACGGCCAAAATTTAAGCGGGATCTGAGCCACATCTGACTTTAAGCGGGCTTAAAATGTCCGTGTAAACAGATCGGCGTAAATTAATCGCGATTAGTTTGCACCACCTCAAGGAGGTGGATTAAACCATGATTAAACTGAGCACGATCAGTTAATCGCGCTTAACTTGGCCGTGTAAACGCAACGGGATTGAAAAACGCTTGCTATTAATACAGTGTTATTAATACGATAAAATGCATTTTTTGCCCTGCTGTAGAAGCTTCCATCTCGCTATTCTTTGTTCCTTTCTTTCTTTCTTTCTTTCTTTTAGCTATTACTCTTTCTCGTGTACCGATGTCTTCCGTTGTTCTTTGACGCACGCTACCCATACGAAGCTTCCAAAACCAAAAATATAGCTCGTCCCGTGTAAACGCACCAAGGTGGCGCATTTTAAGCACGCTTAACTTAAGCGTGCTTAAATTTTGGCCGTGTAAACACGGCTTTAATGTATGATATATACATGTACTGTACATGCAGTATAAACATGAGTCACTGACCAGTGGGCACAACACACAATTCAACCAAAATTAAACTTAAACTAATAAAGCGATCTTATCATTATAAATCATTTATATCAAAGACTTTGGCATATATTAACAATTTCTTCGATAAAAGAAGGTTGAAGGCCCAACTTTTAGCGAACTTTATAAGCTGAGTATTTCTAGTACTTCTTTTAAGTAAAAGTACCGAAGTACGAGTTGGTTTTAAGATATTAAATTTGTTTCCGATCAAGTATATAGATTTTGTATATAGTATATAAGATAAACAACGTCACAGTTTTGAGACTATTTCTTACCTTGTATAAAGTGATCAATGACAAACCGTTCCAAGAAGAAAAGATTTGCAAAGTCATCGAGAGAGCAAACCAAAGTTTATTCCCACGAAAACAACTCGAGTACTTCTCGAATACCTGGCGATCAATGGCGATCTTCTCGACTGTATGGCGATCGTGCCGAATATTTGGCGATAGCTGTCGAGTATGGCTTATAGGAGGC
>CAXIUP010000091.1:22500-206199 GCA_964035015.1 Corallium rubrum
AATGACTTGGTGGCTCTTAAAGAATATTTACATTTACTGGATCTGTCACAGCACACATAACACCTAAATACGTTAGATTCTCAAGGACTTATGTGTTCCGGAAGGACTTTTATTTGATAATTAGTCCCGTTGGAATAATACAACATGTGCCCTCTCTGAACCCCCAGGAGCCGATGTTACCCCATGATCCAATTTATTTTTTTTTATAAAGAGAAAATGTAGAACTTCAAAGGTGAGCGCGAGGGTGGCCGAATGGTTAAGGCGCTGGGTCTAAAGTCCCAGAAGACGTGGGTTCGAATCCCACACCTGGCAATTATTTTTCTTCAAAACAAGACAACTGGTAGTGGTAATAAAACATATAATTTTCCTATTTACAAGCACACAAAAGTTAACATTATTTACAAACACACAAAGTTATTAAAAGAACTAAAACTTATTTACAAACAGACAAAGTTAAAATTCATCAGTGTCTCCTTTTTGCTACCGGTTCTTTCTGTTTCTAGTCGCCAACCACTCTCCGAAAGCCATTACTTCCGCTTTTGCACAGTGATGGTATGCATTTGGTGCTATGTGATTGCCACATGTTTCCAACCAAATCATGTCATCAAAAAGAAATGAAGCTTTAGGACAACCATAGTTTTCCAAGTTTAGTGATGGAATATCCAGTCTTTTCAGAAGATCTCTTTCAAAGTGACCGCCTTTAAATGCCAACATGGACTGTTCGTTTATCTTTATGTCGGTATAGAGGGTTGCCACAATGCGATCAAGATCGCTCATCGGGAAGGCTTTCGTACCCCTAGGCACCCCGAAGGGGAGTTTATGTGTATAATTCATTACATATATGCAGCTCTTTTTATCTCGTTCGTTCAAAGACTACCAATTAACACCAAGAACGAAAAAATAGGAGTGAGCCTCTTCTCTCCGCACTTCTAACAGACCCAATTCTTTACAGCAGAATTTCCGGTTTATAATGAAGCCATCCATACTAATATTCCCACTATGTTTTCCATCGTCGCGCGCTTAGTTGCCTTTCTGATATAAATCAGAACATTTTCTAAGTGTTCTCTTATAGTGTTTTCTGATATCCATGTGTTCTTTGAAAAACGAATGCCGACGCAGGGATGGATAGTTTGTGACAACATAATAGGCGAATTAAGCGATCTTAGCATTTGTGTTCTAGCATGTATCCTTAACCCAACATTCACGGGTGACTTTTAAATCAGCCGCTCTATTCATATGAATGTTTGATGGTTTTCAACTTGTGTAATCTATTTTTAATTACACCATGCTTGCCGTTCTGTATTGTTGAACGTCTATTATTAAAAATGTCAAGTCTCTCGTATATAAAATCCCTACAAATTAGAGTTCTGAAAGTAAAGTTTAACCTGTAATTATAGACCTAAGACTAAACTTTTAACTCGTATCCTTAGTCATAAGACTAAAGTTATACGCAAGTCCTGCTATCCTATAACCCCCATTCAGATGATTTTAACTCGACTAGCGATCGTTAGTCTTCCACTCACGTAATTAAGCAATTATTACCCCTTTCGGCCATCACCCCCGGGGCACCCCCAAAGATACTACCAGTACCCCCGGGGTACCCCAAAGATATCGCCATCAGCCCCTGTAGCAAAGGAATATCAGAAATACATATACATTATTTGTAAATACTTTATTGAACTTCAGCATAGTACAGAAGATAATGTTTCAACGATTCAAAAGTAACTTTAATTCTTATAATTGGTGTCATTCCAGTACTATGGCCTTTAGATTGATTGTGGCAGTACACTAGTTTTTTTTTGTAATACTGGTTTCTTTCGTTTGATGAAATCTAAACATATATTCAAAATACACCGTCCTATATAGCCTTTAATTAAGCATTATCAGTATGTCTCAATGTCGCTTTTCTCAGGTATTGAGCACTTATTTTTATACCCTGGGTTGATATACATAATGTGTATCCGTCGGAAATATTCCGGATCTTACTCGGATTTCATCGGGACATGTCGGCGTGAGATCGACAAACAGGTAAGAATACGGCTCTTTGGTTGCCATCTGATAGGCTTGCTGGAAAAACTTTGTGTTGTCTGGATACAACTGCTTAGCAAGATGAGTCACTTGACTCGCATCACGAATATTTTTTTTTGTTAGGACAAAGTAACTAGCGTTGAGAGAGATGGTACGATGGTCTTTGCTTTGATGAAATAAGTTTTGCACGATATAAATTACACTGAGATTCCCATGGTGCGATTTTTTCGTAAAAAGTTTAGCAATTTCAGCGTCTTTTTCTCCCATCATGTCATCAATGATAAACAGATTTCTTATTTGGGGATTAATACTATCCAATATAGATTGGGGCAAACCTTGGACAAACTGAATCCCTGGAATTATGGTTTCTATTTTAGCAAACGTGTCTTGGTACTCAGCATAAAAATAAATTATATTTTCTGGGACAGGGTCGATCATGATTTGGTGCGTTGGCTAACAATTCCTTGACAAAGGATGTCTTCCCCGTCTTGGTCGTACCATTTTGGCCGCTTCGTACATTGTACCCGTTTTGTGTACTTAGTATTTTGGATAAGTCTGGGTAATTCTTTTAACAAAGTTTCTAAATCTATAGGAGAAGCTTTAGTGCGAATCAAATACGATTGCCTATCTTTTGAGGACAATTGATGGAAGTCAGCCAAATGGTTGGACAATTTGAGTAAACTTTTCTTTCCACAGATGGGACAGTCCTTACGCTTCCGAGGCATGATGTACATTAAACGTTTAGAGATTTAGCGACAACTTAAATTGCGTTAGATTTTCAAGGACTTATGTGTCCCGGAGGGACTTATATTTGATAATTAGTCCCGTTTCAAAAATACACCCTTTATCCCAGCTGATCCCCTCTTTGCTAGAGCGGTTCCTAAAAAAATATTTCGAATAATTTACCCCCAATTAATGAAAACACCTCAAAGCCCATTCAAACTAAAAATCAGAAGCAATCATGATAATAAAAATATATATATATATATATATATATATTGAGAAATTAATTACAGCTATTTACAAAGTTCACTCGACCAATTGTCGAGCCAAAGATCTTCGTGCTCTCCCTGGTTTTGCTGTTCTGTCGAAAAGAATTCGCGTAGAATATCCGCCACCTCATTTTGGGCTTGCGACTGAGCACCTTTGACGTTTCAATCAAACAGATGAAATGAAAAGGAGTGCCCTGACCATTCTTCTGATTGCTAATCCAGTAGTGGTTGTTGTTCAGTCGTGTCTGGAGGAAGAGTCGGAGATTGATGCAATTGGACTTGTGGTTCTTGATCACCATTGGCGTTGCCGTTTTGTCCAAACACCTGAAACGTGAATGGTGGGTGCTCTATTTAATCTGATTGTTGCTGTGGTGTTTGTTCTACGATATCGGGAAGAACGTCCAGAAACTCGGGAATGACTGGACTGGTTAGGTCCACCAAGTTGAAACAGTCGTACGGTAGCTGTTGTCGCTCGTCCTGTCGTGGTAACGTGG
Organism: Corallium rubrum; assembly: GCA_964035015.1. Lineage (NCBI taxonomy): Eukaryota > Metazoa > Cnidaria > Anthozoa > Scleralcyonacea > Coralliidae > Corallium > Corallium rubrum. The sequence goes on from CAXIUP010000091.1 coordinate 26,015, forward strand.
AAAACACGTACTCTGCCAAGGTATGTGGATAGCGGCGTTTCAGAAAATCTATCAGGTCATCGTAGTTTTCACGGGTTTCTCTGTTTTTTGTTCGATGTCGTCGACTTCTCTCAGCGTCAGCCATTCTCTTTCCTGTTTTTTCCATCACTTCTCCTTCGTTTACAGCGAGAACTGAAATGTAGCTATCCGGACCGATATTCCATTATTTTATTTCAGGTAGTAAATAAAAGAATTGAATGCTCACAAAAGATCGATAGTTGCTATTGTCTCCCAAAACAGATTATGTGATGCACAGTGTGATGCACGCTAATTTTAAAAACAAAAAAAACAAACCCCGACTAATTTTGAATGTTTGACATTGTCAGAAGCCTTAGGATGTTAGAGTTTATAAAGAGCGTTCAGTTCGGTGTGAATCATACCAGACAATCATTCGCTCCATTATGGACAGAATCAAAGGTATTATCGACATGGACGGCTTTAAAATACAGAAGAAATTCTTTTGTAAGCAGTTGGGTTTGCTGAAAGTCGGAGAGGACGAAGCATCGTCCTTTTTTTTGACATTGACGTCAAATGGAGCGAACTCGAAGAACGGGATAAGAGACACTGTGTTTTTCTTAAAAAAGCACTTCACAAACTTCCCTTGGGCGTACCACCTGGTGTCAAAGCCTTCCCGATTAAAAAACTACAGGATATAGTTGTAGATTTTTACAACCACGTAAAAGTGGAGAACGGATCAACTTTGGCGTACAAAGGTGGCACTTACGAACGTGATCTGTTGGCTGGACTACAGATACCCTCCGTCAATCTAGAGGACTTTGGTTGTCCGAAAGCTGAGATATTATTTGATGCAATGGTATGGTTAGAAACCTGTGGTAATCACACGGTTCCTAACGCATACCACCATTGTGCCAAAGTCGAAGTAGAAGCATTTGGCCAATGGTTAAGAAGTCACTACGTGTGATGACAAACAAACAAACAAACAAACAAACAAACAAACAAACAAACAAACAAACAAACAAACAAACAAACAAACAAACAAACAAACAAACAAACAAACAAACAAACAAACAAACAAACAAACAAACAAACAAACAAACAAACAAACAAACAAACAAATAAACAAACAAACAAAACCCAACAACAAACGGTTCTTTTAAGAACCACCTAAAAATTTCGAAAGAAAACTCACGAAACACTCGATCGAAACACTCAAATAGTGATTAAGTGATCAATAGGTTTAACCGTGTGTATAAAATAACGCTAGCTCTAACAGTGTAATATTCTGCCCAATGTATTGTTATTAATAAGATATGGACAGCAACTCCGGCCTGGGACGAACCCTGACCGGAGAGCGAAGGAGTGACCGCAGATTCGACTCGGCTGGGATGGACGTGGGTGGGTTGGGTGGGATCATCTCAGTCCCAAAACGTGTTCATCCACGGACTTCTTGCAAGTGCCAATGGAGAGAATGGTCATCCACTTATATATATTAACGAATTCCCTAGGGCATAATTTCCATATTCAAAGTGACTTTGCATAGTGTAATATTCTGCCCAATGTATTGTTATTAATAAGATATGGACAGCAACTCCGGCCTTCCCCCAACCTGTCCCAAGCTCACCCGGTTATTACCATCAACAACACACAAAACGACGTTCTAGCTTTGTATCTTCTCTCCCATACCTTACTCTTCATCTAATTTAATCACACGTTGTTCTCTCCGATACCTTTAGGTCACCCGGTAGAACACAAACTAATCTTGACAGGCTTGTACGAAACCTTTCAAGGCATTAAAGTCCTTATATGCCATGCCAGTATCCAGATCGAGATTAGCTAATTGCATGTGCGGCGCGCGAGACCGGCTGGGTCGAGAACCGAACTGAGTTGATGTAGTGTAAAACTGTTTCAATAGGAGGCCCCCGGCCAAGTCCATTATGCCGTGTAGCGCCACGTCAGCGAACACCATAGAAAGCGCAGCGTCACTACTAAAAACCATGTACGTAAAGAGAAAGACAGCCAGACCTGTCGTACATACGTCTCTAAGCACGCCTGGATGCAACGTGCGATGCTGTGCAAATCTGTCAGCAGGACGGGTTCCGCCTGACGAGGAGTCACTCTATGGCGAATGTCACTCAAGTACAACTTACCGTCGTAATACACGCGGCAGGGTTGCCAACACCCAAGACTGAATCCCACGAGGCAACACAGATGCAACAGACTGAGGACACGACAAAGAAGATAAATTCCCCACGAGTACTCGCTCGAATGTAGTCCGTTGTGTTCAATACCGAGAGGTTTCGCGCGTCTGTGCTAGCTCCGCTACACGACATGCAAGTTTGCCTCCATTGACCGTAGATGAAGATTTTAACATCAACGAATTTCTTACAAGCGACGATAGTCTCCCGTAAGACCACCTAGGACGTAATGTTGCGTTCCGGAGGTCAAAAACGCCTGTGTTACGGAATCAAGTCGTAGATTCAGCAATACCCATCGTGTAACCTAAGCGTACAAACACTAACAGAACAAAGACAGCTACGGTCGCGGCCCGTTTCCGGAAAGCATCGGAGCGAATTGAAGGGGATGACCGCCCAAGTACCTGTCGGTGTGAAAAGTTTTCCATTGAGACGGGCATGGATATACAAGAACACGGGTCTCCCAAACGCCTAAGATAACTAGACACGGCCAAACCAATGGTATGATAAACATATGGATTCTTTCCAACCAAAGGGTAGTGTGGCACTCACAAACCACCAACGCGAAACCGACATAGGTCTGAGAAGACGCTGGAAACGAACGTGGTCATAACCAGACATGTCGTCGCATTTCGTCACATACGAGTCCTTATAGAGATAACGAGGAACATCTAACGTGTATCCCAAAGAGAACGGGGAATCGCACATCAACAAGTTCAAATATCGGGCATCCAAGTAAAGCCCCGGTTTGGATGGCCCCACCTAACATCCACTCACCCCAAAACCCGAAGAGCCCCTATGGCCACGCGTGTTAGAAGCTCATCTGAAACAAAACTAGTAAATCTCTTGCCCAACCGATGATTTCAAAACAATTCGATAGCGGATAGCTTCGATAATCTGAGTGAAAACTCACGCCCTTATAGGTTCCAGATAAAAGAGCGCAAATCGCGAAGATCCACTTTCTCGCAAATCCAGCGCATTATCCGAGCAGCATAGGATGGCCAATTGGCCATGTAGGATTAGCTGCCAGGCCTCGGGATTACCGTGAATATCTCCCGGTCCCGCGAGAAAGTGGTTGTAACCGCGATAAAGGAGGCACGTCAAAAGACGCGATAAACTGATCGTGGGTCAGAAGATGTATCGGAAACCCCTTGCCCAGGAGCCATCAATACTCATCCACATAATGTTGTGCTCAGCTCGGCCAGAATGTAACGAGATCCAAAATCGTCGGTGCTACCGTTTTCTGTCGCTTGGCAGCCGGGCGAGACGGAGAACAAAACAAAACGACGCCTTGTCAGGCGTGTACTCGGGCCACTGATTTTCGCAATTGGCGCAGTCTGCGCACATCTAGAAACCCGGTGGAACAGCGTGCGTCGTTAGTAGAACCGCTCTGAGATATTGCGCACTCACTGAAAATTACAACCCAACGGGTCTTCGATATATGATCTTATATGAAGTACACCATTCCATGACAGGTTTGCCAATTGCAAAGCAACAATTATAATAAACTGATCTTAACGGCCAAATAGCACTTAAAACTGTCAGTAGACAAAATCTAGGGTGCTGGGTTCAGCAAATTCCAGCGATCATGTCGATGTAAGATTCATTAAGATCGTTCTAACAGAAATTCAAAATATCTAACCATGTTTTGAAACACATTTCCACATGAAATACGGCACCTACAACACGATATCAAGGCGACCAGACATGCTAGTTCAACATATTTCTGGCATTATTCGATACTTATTACCTGTGTTTTGTAGTTCTTGGAACAAGCAGAACAAACCTTTGTGTTTCTCTCATAAGTCTCTCATCATTTACAGATTTGAGATCGGTAAGTACTGTCAGCTTCATTCGCTATAGCTTGTCGGCGACATTACTGACCTGCTCAGGCTTCCACTCGGGCTACCGCAAACTCGCACCCACATAGCCATCACATAGCAATCACATGGCATGCATCGGTAAAATCTATAAAAGTCTACACGGGGTTGCTCACAGAAAATAGTCAAAACACAATAGAACTCGCCGACAGGAAACACAATTCGCAATACACAAAACACAATTGCCTGCATTTAACGTATTTCCACAACGCTCATATGCCGAGTCCCTTCGGGAGCCTGCGGGTGTCAAATAATCATGTTTAGTCACGCTAAAGTTCATTTATAAGGTTCACTTAAATCAGCGGCGTGTCAGATTGTAAGCGTATATAAGATGAAGATGCCTGCTAGCGACATGCATTGCTGAACAATAACTACGTCCATGCCTGCGAACACACTGAATCAGCATTCAGGAAAGCGACGCACCAGCCGCGCAAGGCCTGATGGGATGACGTAATGATTTCCATTTGGGAAAAAAACCCAAAAAACCCAACAACACACAAAACAAAAACGGAGCCGAAACCTATAGACTCGGTCTAGGATAGGGAGCCTGAGTAATAATACAAAAAGCTATAGGAAAGTACACAGTCGCCCCTCCCCCAATCACCGTCCCCATGGGGTCCCAAATCAGGAGGGAACAACCACACGCCCGAACCCGGACGTCCACAGACAGCTCAGTTATAGAGGTAGTCCATGGGCGGTGTTCACCCTGAAGAGGAACGAAGCCTACAAGTGAAACCTGACCCCAACAAACCACGAACCGCACACGAGGTTTGTTTGTTTTATTTGTAAGTGATTAATCACCGTCCCCATGGGGTCCCAAATCAGGAGGGAACAACCACACGCCCGAACCCGGACGTCCACAGACAGCCCAGTTATAGAGGTAGTCCATGGGCGGTGTTCACCCTGAAGAGGAACGAAGCCTACAAGTTAAACCCGACCCCAACAAACCACGACCCGCACATTAGGTTTGTTTGTTTTATTTGTAAGTGATTTCATCCTTTTTTTTTCTTTTTTTTTGTATTATTATTGCCATTAGTAGACTCGTCATTGATTATACACACTGACAGCGCACCTCAGTTCATAAGACGGAGGACACAGACTCAGCAATTTGTAGGAGTAAAATCCCAACGGCCACGCCTCGGAGGCAGTGCAGACTCTCACGAGGCCAATCGAACCTCCAGGCACCTACGTTACCACCCCATTGCCGTTGACGATGATATCGCTGCCGAAATAAAAAAGTTTCTCCACTTTCGTCATGACGTCCAAAACCTTTCTATCGACCTTGTCCCCAAAAAATACGAGAAGGTATGTAAAAATTGTTCGTGGGCAACTGAAGTTGGGTTGTTGTTTTTTCCAGTCAAAGTTCGCAAAAGAAATTCCGGACGAAATTACTAAGTATTTAACCTCTTTCGCCCCACAGGCACAATATCAATGTAGGCGATCCAATCCGCCCAGGCAAATATCACGCCTGTCTTCGCTCGCCGCCACACAGGCAAAAAGCGTGAGCCACACAGGCGAATATCGCGCGCCACACAGGCAAATAGCATTCATCACACAGGCGAATACCGCTCGCCACACAGGCGAATATCGCTCGCCACACAGGCGAATATCGCTCACCACACGGGCAAATATCGCTCGCCACACAGGCGAATATCGCTCGCCACACAGGCGAATATCGCTCGCCACACAGGCGAATATCGCTCGCCACACAGGCAAATAGCACTCACTGGTGACACAGGCAACTAGCACTCACCAGACAGGCAAATATCGCTCGCCACACAGGCGAATATTGCTCGCAGGCACTTAACTTAGCCACACAGGCACTTAACTTAGCCAGACAGGTAAGTTAACATCGTTGGCCACACAGGCACTTAATTTAGCCACACAGGCACTTAACCTAGCCACACAGGCACGTAACTTAGCCACACAGGTAAGTTAACATCGTTGGCCACACAGGCACTTAACTTAGCCACACAGGTAAGTTAACAACGTTTGGCACTTAACTTAGCCACACAGGTAAGTTAACATCGTTGGCCACCCAGGCACTTAACTTAGCCACACAGGCACTTAACGTAGCCGCACGGCACTTAACCTAGCCGCGCAGGCACTTAACTTAGCCACACAGGCACTTAACTCAGCCACAGGCAAGTTAACATCGTTGGCCACACAGGCACTTAACTTAGCCGCGCAGGCACTTAACTTAGCCACACAGGCACTTAACTTAGCCACACAGGCAACTTACCGTCGTTAGCCACACAGGCAAACCTACCTTTGCGCCTTCACCAAGCCCAGGGAAGGTCAAGAAATTTAATGCTTGAGCGCACACAGCAACCACTGAAAGTGACTATTTCACACACCTACTAAACAACGCCATCCCCAAACAGAAAATACACAAGTCAACACGCGACAGACCTTCTCAACCACAACACAGGCAAACATATATAGAGCACTAAACGATAATATCAATAGAAACACCTTCTGACAATAATTATACAGTACACCGACTCGAAAAAACAACACACACACACACCTACAGTAGCCAAATACAGCTAGGGTCAGTTATCAATTAACGCCCATCAACGTATATGCCGACGGCCACAGTAAATATTCGAACAAACCTGAAGCACGTAACACTACACAAGTACGTGAAATTACACAAGAACTAACCCGACCATATTAGTCTCGACTGTATCTCCTGAGGTTGAGGACGAGCTTCGGCCACTGTTCGGTGACTGATTTGGAGGCATCGTGTTTGCCAGAGCCAGAGTTTGATCACCTGGCGCTACATATGGTACTGAAGGCCAGATAACTCGCTGAAGAAACAGAAAGGCTGGAATAGCAGGAACTTCGTCGTCAACCATTTCTGCCAAAACTAAAATCCAAGCCGAGGTCGATTTGCGGTATGAAGTCTCTCCCAAAACGTGTTCATCCACGGACTTCTTGCAAGTGCCAATGGAGAGAATGGTCATCCACTTATATATATTAACGAATTCCCTAGGGCATAATTTCCATATTCAAAGTGACTTTGCATAGTGACAACCCACTCAATCCGTGTTCTCCTATGTAATGATTCAATTTAAAACACATTAGCGGCATTGTTTAAGTGATCAATAGGTTTAACCGTGTGTATAAAATAACGCTAGCTCTAACAGTGACAACCCACTCAATCCGTGTTCTCCTATGTAATGATTCATGATTCATGATGGGAGAAAAAGACGCTGAAATTGCTAAACTTTTTACGAAGAAATCGCACCATGGTAATCTCAGCGTGATTTATATTGTGCAAAACTTATTTCATCAAAGCAAAGACCATCGTACCATCTCTCTCAACGCTAGTTACTTTGTCCTAACAAAAAAAAAATATTCGTGATGCGAGTCAAGTGACTCATCTTGCTAAGCAGTTGTATCCAGGCAACACAAAGTTTTTCCAGCAAGCCTATCAGATGGCAACCAAAGAGCCGTATTCTTACCTGTTTGTCGATCTCACGCCGACATGTCCCGATGAAATCCGAGTAAGATCCGGAATATTTCCGACTGATACACATTATGTATATCAACCCAGGGTATAAAAATAAGTGCTCAATACCTGAGAAAAGCGACATTGAGACATACTGATAATGCTTAATTAAAGGCTATATAGGACGGTGTATTTTGAATATATGTTTAGATTTCATCAAACGAAAGAAACCAGTATTACAAAAAAAAACTAGTGTACTGCCACAATCAATCTAAAGGCCATAGTACTGGAATGACACCAATTATAAGAATTAAAGTTACTTTTGAATCGTTGAAACATTATCTTCTGTACTATGCTGAAGTTCAATAAAGTATTTACAAATAATGTATATGTATTTCTGATATTCCTTTGCTACAGGGGCTGATGGCGATATCTTTGGGGTACCCCGGGGGTACTGGTAGTATCTTTGGGGGTGCCCCGGGGGTGATGGCCGAAAGGGGTAATAATTGCTTAATTACGTGAGTGGAAGACTAACGATCGCTAGTCGAGTTAAAATCATCTGAATGGGGGTTATAGGATAGCAGGACTTGCGTATAACTTTAGTCTTATGACTAAGGATACGAGTTAAGAGTTTAGTCTTAGGTCTATAATTACGGGTTAAACTTTACTTTCAGAACTCTAATTTGTGGGGATTTTATATACGAGAGTCTTGACAATTTTTAATAATAGACGTTCAACTGTACAGAGCGGCAAGCATGGTGTAATTAAAAATAGATTACACAGGTTGAAAAACATCAAACATTCATATGAATAGAGCGGCTGATTTAAAAGTCACCCGTGAATGTCGGGTTAAAGCCCGGCGCACACTAGTGCAAGTTGCACGCACAGATGTCATTCGTGACCAATTGCGTGCGGCGAAAATCCTAGTGTGCGGGGAAAATATACAGGATTTTTGTCACTCGTGTCGTGAACAACAAATATCAAACATGTTTGATATTTTCTGTCATTCGTGACAAAAATTCCTAGTGTGCGGCAAAAACCTAACTCGCAACTCTTCGCAGCAAAGAAGTGCGCATGCGTGTTATTCCCCAAAACAACATGGCGGATAGTGAACAAGATGATTTGTCAGACGACGAAGATATCTTGCTATTTCTTTTACTGATACGGAGACGTCAAAGACGTCTGAGGGCGGCTAATCGCCAGTTATGGACGAAACGATGGATTTTGAGAAGACAAAGGCAAGGAGTCTATGATAATCTTATTCAAGAACTGAACGCTTCGGTGACCAGTTCACTACGAGGTTCACTAGAATGTTCACTATCCGCCATGTTGTTTTGGGGAATAACACGCATGCGCACTTCTTTGCTGCGAAGAGTTGCGAGTTAGGTTTTTGCCGCACACTAGGAATTTTTGTCACGAATGACAGAAAATATCAAACATGTTTGATATTTGTTGTTCACGACACGAGTGACAAAAATCCTGTATATTTTCCCCGCACACTAGGATTTTCGTCGCACGCAATTGGTCACGAATGACATCTGTGCGTGCAACTTGCACTAGTGTGCGCCGGGCTTAAGGATACATGCTAGAACACAAATGCTAATATCACTTAATTCGTCTATTATGTTGTTAGAAACTATCCATCCCTGCGGCATTCGTTTTTCAAAGAACACATGGACATCAGAAAACACTATAAGAGAACACTTAGAAAATGTTCTGATTTATATCAGAAAGGCAACTAAGCGCGCGACGATGGAAAACATAGTGGGAATATTAGATATGGATGGCAAGAGCTGCATATATGTAATGAATTATATACATAAACTCCCCTTCGGGGTGCCTAGGGGTACGAAAGCCTTCCCGATGAGCGATCTTGATCGCATTGTGGCAACCCTCTATACCGACGTAAAGATAAACGAACAGTCCATGTTGGCATTTAAAGGCGGTCACTTTGAAAGAGATCTTCTGAAAAGACTGGATATTCCAACACTAAACTTGGAAAACTATGGTTGTCCTAAAGCTTCATTTCTTTTTGATGACATGATTTGGTTGGAAACATGTGGCAATCACATAGCACCAAATGCATACCATCACTGTGCAAAAGCGGAAGTAATGGCTTTCGGAGAGTGGTTGGCGACTAGAAACAGAAAGAACCGGTAGCAAAAAGGAGACACTTATGAATTTTAACTTTGTGTGTTTGTAAATAATTTTTAGTTCTTTTAATAACTTTGTGTGTTTGTAAATAATATTAACTTTTGTGTGCTTGTAAATAGGAAAATTATATGTTTTAAAACAACTACCAGTTGTCTTGTTTTGAAGAAAAATAATTGCCAGGTGTGGGATTCGAACCCACGTCTTCTGGGACTTTAAACCCAGCGCCTTAACCATTCGGCCACCCTCGCGCTCACGGGTAACATAGGGTAACATAGGCTCCTGGGGGATCAGAGAGGGCGCATGTTGTATTATTCCAACGGGACTAATTATCAAATAAAAGTCCTTCCGGGACACATAAGTCCTTGAGAATCTAACGTATTTAGGTGTTATGTGTGCTGTGACAGATCCAGTAAATGTAAATATTCTTTAAGAGCCACCAAATCATTGAAAGAATACAAACGAAATATTCTCATAATGCCTAAAGATTTAAAATAGGAAGTGTATACTCCAGAAACCCCACACGGGAAAGACACCGTTTGTCAAACATTTGCTTAATTAGAGGGCTAAGCTATGAATATTAACATTAGAGTTAGAACATCTGAAAGGGAGACTAAGGGCGACAAAGCCAACGCTCATTAAAAATTCAATTTAGCTAATAATTATGAATCCTCCCGATGGGGTTTAAGAGGGTGCTTAGGGAGACCAAGATGGATTTTGGAGTGCATATAGGGATACCAAAGGATACTTGAGGGTGCTTCGGATTGTTTCGGGTGTATCTTGGTCAATTCTTCCCACAAAGTTTTATTGTAAATAGCCTCAAACATTGAAAATAATTTTTCATGTAAACCCTCCATTTCTACGATCTTCCTTCAACAATAAGCAGCAATCGAATAAAGCAACGCGATGTTACACATTCTCTATGGCAACACCAACGCTAATGACTTTCTCGCCTAGACTTGCCCAAGCATTAATACCTCTTCATGCCCCTTATTATCCCCCAAAAATCTCATGATCACCCCATAAATAATTACATATTCTACAGTATATGCAAATCCGGTTATATTTAAGTCATTAGTAACTTTAACGAGCTTTCCCTTTTGTGTTCTGCACCTACACTCTGGATAAATATGCAAATATCACATTTAGTAACAGAAAGCGTAGCAACGCTTTCAAAGTAATAAATCGCTTTGCCTTTATATTTCGACACTTAAAATCGTTCTTTTCACGACTTCTCGATGTGATTCCTCATTCTATCTTCCTACGATTTTATCGCTTATAAACGAGGGTTTGCTTTGAAATCTACAATTATTAGCCATATTAAGATAAAACACAACATTTATACAAGAAAATCATTTATTACTTTCTCTCCAGTAAGAAAGATATCCTAGAATACATTTCATTTCTGGATTCTCCGCATTACTATAAAATTGCCACAGTGCATACAATATAGACTCTGACGTGTTTTCTAAATGTCTTAAACGTTCAAGAGCGTCTTTATGACACCTGATCTTTAGTACTCTTGTCGCTTTAATAAACTCGCCCCAAATCAATCGTTTATCGTTTACAAATGCAATGGCATCTTTGCAGTACAATTCCCATCTTTCTTCCTCGGTCATCATGAGGCAATCATGCTGGCGCTGACTGGGGTGATCAATCTTACAACCACAACAGTTTTCTTCGCATAATTTCTCGATTTCAGTGGCGATGGCGTCTGTGTATATGGTCTCTATCAATGGAAACAGCTTTTGGTATTCGACAACGGACACTTCGTCAACATGTACTTTATTTCCCCAGGCTTCACATTTACGGTTTCTAGATCGTCGAGTATTATTCATGTCTCAGTTCTAAACTGGCTTTCAACAAACGTTCCAATCCTTCTCTATAGTCTCAAACGAGTATATAGATTCGTCCAATTGCTGTCAAAGAAAGAAGACGTATTAACTTCAGATTATTCAAATTGTACAATTTTTTTAAAATAATACAACACATGCATCAATTAAAGTTATAACTAATCACAAACATACCGTTTCCTAAATCACGATTGGACGTCGAAAATAAATCCAAACAAGCGATAGAACAAGAGAACTCCAGAAACCACGAGTGAAACACTGTATGAAAGTAAATGACTGTACGGCAACACAGAGTTTATATCACCCACTCTATGTGCATTAATTACCCCCGTGCGTCACACTGAACACTAATTACTTCCGTAGCCACATGGGACTGAACATTAATGAGAACACCGCCTGAATATTAACGAGAACGCCGCCTGAATATTAATGAGAACGCCGCTTGAATATTAATGAGAACGCCTCCTGAATATTAATGAGAACGCCGCCCAGCGCCGCCTTAAAAAAGGGGCTCGATCGGCCTCTATAATACTACTATCATGTTTACGATTTTTCCCAGATGGGGGGCAGAGGGGGATACATCCCCCCTGTCAGGGAACCCTCCCCCCCCCCCTTCCATGGGGGAAAATTTACTGATTTGTCGGGGGAATGATCTGAAACAAAAATTGTATTTTTAACAATTGGCAAAAAAAGTTTTTAACTGATTAAGCCAGACAAGTCAGTAATTAATGCTTTAATAGTGAAATGAAACTCCTTTAGAAACACAGGATACGGTATATACTGTGTAGAAGCCAACAGTAATAATTACAACACACAAAATTCCACTTTCTGTCTGCAGTATTGGACGAAAATGGCAAAGGTTAATGACCACACTAGGTGTTCAACAGATTTTTCTTTATTGATACCTTGAAAATAAATGCTGTAACTTGTTGGTTATTGCGATAATTTCACGCTGAAATGATGGGAAAAGCTATTCTAGACGTTCAAATTTTGAAAATTTTCCGGGGCAGAATGTCCCTCGACCCCACTACTAGCCCCCCTGTCGGCCCCTGTGTTGGGGAACTCTTGGCGTCATTATTGCTGAGCTTTCGACCTGTTGACCCAGGATTTCATCAGAGCAAAAATGCCATCATCGTGTAGGCTCACGTCTTTGTTCTGATGAAGGCCTACAGAGTCAACAGGTCGAAAGCTCACCAATAAATACTAAACGAGGTGTTACCACAAATTCTCGCTTGCATTACAATTTGTTGCCTTGCAAACAATAAAGGAATAATCAGATTAAACTGAATCTGTTTTAAGATGTTCAAGTCATATTCAATTTCAAAAAATATGGATGATGACGTTGCACAATAAGTTGTTCTAACGCATCTGGTCCAGCGCTTTTATCACTATTCAAAACATATCGCCTCGTGTTTTAAATCTAATAAAACACTGCTACTCATGTTTTAAACATTACATAAACAAACGTCAAAATAGTCAGACTTGTCTTACTAATAAACATCCTACACTGTCAATGAGTGTAGGGAATGCACAAGGACACGTACACGATTAAATGCAAAACATCATCAACCGAGCTAGGGCTAACATAATACAAGCAGAATGATCGACATTCAAATCAAAATTCTCACTCCAATTTAATTTATTGATTTACATATTTTTTGGAGGTTCATAAAATAGGCGTCGGTCGGAATAAATGTAAAGATAAAAATATACAATAGAACACTGTAGCTCAAAAGGCGTTTTTTCAATTATACATACACGCCGCAAACGTAGCCAAAATAGATATTTTTTCGTCTACTCGAGTGGTTAAAGATTTTATTATTATTATGATTATGATTATGATTATTACGATTATGATTATGCAGGGGTTTCATTAGAAGCCGGCAACCGGCGAACTCCGGCGGCTACTTTCCAAATCATCGCCGGCTACTTTCGTAATCATTGTTTTAAATTTTAATAGTAAATACCGTATACATGTTCACTTTGAGCCGTTCCATTTTCTCTTGAAAGCGTAAATGAACGTGAAGAAAGCTGATTTCTGTGGAAATTTGTAGTTTCTTGCTTGATAATTTTCTGTATTAAATCTGTATTAGGGACCTTAAAATCTAGGACGGCAACCTCAACGACGACGTCATTTAAACAAAATAATTATATTTGCAAAACAACAAGAATGAATAATTTTTAGTCCCTAGAGTAATTTTTTCCCCTGGAGTAATGCCAACACCGTCCTCCTTCTTTAATACTTTATACAACGCCACTTAGAGCATTTTCACGTCTTCAGGACGACATCAACGGCTAAAAGATGAGAACTGTTGCTTAAGATTGACTTCAAATCTTCAATACAGACACAACAATAATTTTAGCAATACTAGGGCGTTTTGGAAGTCATTAAACTAGCTTCAAATATCAAATATAATAGCCAGCAGTTAACCGTGACTTCTTTAAATTGTAAAATTTATGTTACTTGTTAGCCGCCGTCGTCGTCCTAGCGCGTTGTTTAACTCTTTCTTGTCCGAACTGGTCTTTAGTATTTTATTCTGGCTAACGCCAGACGATTTTATTCACCTCTGGGGAAGCCCCCGGACAGGAATGAGTTATAAACTATCTCTTTAACTCTTTCTTGTCCGAACTGGTCTTTAGTATTTTATTCTGGCTAACGCCAGACGATTTTATTCACCTCTGGGGAAGCCCCCGGACAGGAATGAGTTAATAAACAATAGGGACCTTAAGATTGTCAGTGTCGAAGAGAAAGACTGGTGAAGAACCACTCCAGCACGGACAATTATTACAATTATTACAATTCCTTCTGAACGTTGTAATAAGAAATGCTTACACACATGTATCTGTACTCGGCGACGGTCTTGATCTCTTGTTAAAATAGTACGTTTAGTATATTATTATTGCCTCCGGTGCGCTTTCTTTCCGCCATTTAAGATAATGAATAAACCATAAATAAACATTTTCGTTCTGAACATTCTCGTCCCCAGCCCCTTAATATTTGTTGGTGTTCGTTTTTATGTAAAATTTGAACTATGCTCGCAGTAGCCTGTTTAATTAGATGAAAAAGTTCGCTCAAAATGCTGGAAATGGTGTTTCCGAGGCTCTGGACTTCAAAAATTTCCCCGGTCACTAAATTGCTACCTCCATGTTCAGCCGCCTACTTTCTAAAATGAGCCTGCTACTTTCAAAATTAATGAAACCCCTGATTATGATTATGATTGTGACTATGATTATGATTATGATTGATTATGATTATTATAATTATGATTATGATTGAATATTATGATTATGACTATGACTATGATTATGATTAGTATTAATTAAAAATTGTTCAAATTGAAAATTTGGCAAAATCCACCGATCTCAAATAATAGACTCATTATACTGGATAGAGCATCCGGTGCTCACTGTGAAGTCGGAATAAATTAGCGGCGGCCATTTCAAGTCGGACCCACTTGGTTTTCATACAGCTACTTTTAAGTTCTCCCATAGCGACAGATACATATCTCAAAAATTTAGCTGGTTTTCGTTAAAAATCCGATCATTTAAAGCGAAAACCGGAGGCGAAAACTATGATTCAGCAATATTGTGGGTCCCACCGGATATGGCCGCCGCGAGATTTTTAGCCTCACTTCCGACTTCAATTTTTGCTACGTGCGAAACAATAGATGCTCTATCCAGTATAATGAGTATATTATTTGAGATCAGTGGCAAAATCTCGTTGCTGCATCGGTAAATCAATAAATTAATTTGGAATGGCCCAAATCTAAAAAAAAAATATACACTTGTTGACTGGCGCCGATGGAAACATCGAGTTTTCCAGACCCGAATGCTTCAATGTCACCCAAGGGCTTTAGCCCGAGGGTGACATTGAAGCCTGAGGGACCGTAAAACTCGATGTTTCTCGAGGCAAAAGTCAACAAGCGTTTTGTTATATACCAAAGACTTTTAAAATACAAAATACAAAACTGCCTTGAAACTTGCAAACGGCGAAAAGACTTCCCAAAACACTTTGACTTTGTCTTCGTAATTTCAATTCAAGTCATTCAACTAAACAAATACACCAGACTCAACAGTAAGAACAGCTTTAAATTTCTCCAAGTGTTTTTCAGACCTTTGAAGATATGTATAGAAATTCTTTCTTTCAGAAAATGGACTATTTCGTACCAAACAAGCTTGAAACAAGCTCTTGTTTTCAAAATGCCCGAAGAGTCCAAAGTTCTTGATCTGATGCAATAATCGTGTATTCACGTGAACAACGCATGATTAAAGCGACGTCAGAAGGAAACATTGCACTGTTTCCCTCTTCATTGTTGACGTCAGAGGGAAACAGTGCAATGTTTCCCGCGGCAGAAAGAAACATTGAATTTGTTGAAAAACACGTGACCATGATTTGACCAATAGGATTTCATTATTGGCAAAGGAAAGTCTTTGGTATATAACAAACAAACTTCTTACCTTTTTAAACAAATTTACAACCTATGCATTATAGTGAGAACGTTTAACCTTGTCCAACAATATATAGTATTTCGGAAAACCTACGTTCCTGAAATTGTTTGTTGTCTACATTATACTAGTTTGAAGAACATTAAAATGCACTCCAAAACTGCTGATTAAATTTCCAACTTCAATCCATTGATACTGTCGACAATGACTATATGACTAATTAGACACAAATTACTACAGAGTCACATCAAAAATGACTTCAAATTATACGGCTTGTGTAACTATACATGGCTACGAACTATATGACTATTGGCTATATAACCATTAACTACAACTAAAGACTGCATGATTATTGACTGACTATACATGGCTACTACAGTATATAACTGTAAACTATGATAACTATGTAACCGCTAATTTTATGACAACTTACTAAATTACTATCACTGTTTGAGTATTCGATAATGACTGCTATTTAGATTATAGGACTATACAGACGGTATGACTATACTATATATACGACCATATATATGTCATGCATGGTTATATATGGCAAGACAAAAAAAACTAGAAAAATTAGGCAGAAACAATGCATGGATTCCTTCATGGTATCTTCATGTCCACCAAAAGAAAGGCTTGCTTGGTAATGTAACCATACAAAATGTCGGAATTTTTTTAACGAATTCGTTTCTAAACATAAGCTGTCAGAAATGAACTAATTAATTCACTAAGTGCAATCACTAAGCAAAAAAACCGTTTAATCACTATGCACAAAATGTTTAATTACTATGGAAAACAATGTTGTGCAAAAAATGTTTAATTACTGTGAAAAAAATGCGTAATTACTACGCAAAAAAATGTTTAATCACTGTGCAAAAAAATGTTTAATCACTGTGCAAAAAAATGTTTAATCACTGTGCAAAAAATGTTTAATCACTGTGCAAAAAATGTTTAATCACTGTGCAAAAAATGTTTAATCACTGTGCAAAAAAATGTTTAATCACTGTGCAAAAAAATGTTTAATCACTGTGCAAAAAATGTTTAATCACTGTGCAAAAAATGTTTAATCACTGTGCAAAAAATGTTTAATCACTACTTTACTTTATTTACTATAGTGAAATAAAAGTAGCGTGCTGCGTAGGCAGTGTAGAAACAACAATCGAAATATGGTAAGGTTAGATATACTGCCAAAACAGAGAACGTAGGAGAGAAACGTGATGGCCTTCGCTCGAAACGTTGGACTCCTACGTTCTCTGTTTCGGAAGTATATCTAACCTTACTATATTTCGTTTATTTACTGTAGTTTGGGTTTGGGTGGAGGGCTCGCGTCTCTCGAAAAAAATGCCAAAAATAAGCAAAATATACGAGAATGTCATGCATGCAGTCCACTGAAGACTACGTGCGTAGTACTGAATGCAAGGTTGAAATCTAGACAAAAGGAAACAAACAAGTCCTACAGCAGGCTACTAAAGATCACAATAAAAAAACATGCTTGCCTACGTCTGTAGCTCTCGCTCGACTCCAGATCGGAGCCTTGGCTTATTTAAAACATAGGTACGCATAGTGTACATGCGTCTACAGGCTTTTGAAGGTGCTGCGTGTTGCACGGTGACCCTGGGACCGAGTTTACTAGTCGGTTGTAATATATATCACGCGCTTGGGCTTGACAAAACATAATCAGAGAGAGAAACATCTGTGCTGTTGACATAGCACTACAAAGTTGCGTAAATGCAACCTGTAGACGCAAAAACCTGTAGGAAATTACAAAACACAAAATTCTTCAATAATATTATTAAAGCATCCGCTCGACTCAATCTCGTACGCTATTTCTATTCTTCTTTTACTATCTATTCACGATCCGGAATTTTTTTTATTTAATTTATATTTAATTTTTATGTTTTATCAACAAGGAAAAATACAACATGTAATTTCACATGGTCTAGAATTCAAAATGATTGAAAGTTTAAGACTATTTCGTTTGGAAAATGTTCTCAATCATGTTTGACAAAACAGACCCGAAAGCGTAGAGTTTTTGGACGAGTATACAGAGTCTTCTTGTATCACACCTAGCACCGTTTCGTCGCCCACTACATATATCCGCCCTTCTATACATATTTACGTACCTACTTAAATTATTACCTACCTACGTACTTACTTACATACCCATGTCCACACACCTACACAGGGTGAGAGGCACAAGATGCACAGGCTGAAAGCGCGCTGCCTCTCGCCACTAAAGTTAAGCCTGGTTGAATCAGGTTAGTACTCGGATGGTTGACTACATTAGCTTCATGCAAATAGAGTTGTTGGCTCTCTCTTGTGCCTCGAGGGTTTTTAGCTAGCCAGCTCTCCACCCACTTACACACATCTGGGACACACCCAACCGCCACACGCACCAACAGATACCCACACCGCTACGCACTCACACTCCCATCTATTCACCAATCCCATACTACGACAGACATCTGTCTTGGACCAGTGGGTCCCGGTTTTGATTTTCGATCACTAAGTTAAGGTTTCTGCTTAGGTAAATTTTAATTTGTAACACTACAATGTACTTACTTTTCAAAGGCGATGTCTGAGCATCCTCCCCTTGTCTTTCCTCAGGCTGGCGATCACCACCGGAAACATCTGCAGCTATAGGCAACACATAAAAGTCAAATAAAAGAATAGGATCTAAAATTTGAGGAGTGGTTAATAAATGAGCAGAAGTGTTTTAACATTTATACCTTATTCAAAAACTCTAATAATTGACGAGGAAAACACAATGGAAATCAGTACCATGACCGTGGTTTTATATCTGATAAAAACATCCTCGTGGTTTACATATTAACTTTAGCTTTGATTTTCTAGGCCGGTCCTAGCATGCTTGCAGGCTCTTGCAAGATGGAAGAAGTAGAGAGCATGCACGGACTCTATACAATTTTGAACATCCTCCCCCATTTGCGATAAACCCAATCAACCCATAAATACATGTCAGACGTGTGCTCGTTCGTGGGTAACTGAACAAAGCAAATCAAACCGCATTTCTTTCTTGTTGACTGCGAGAAACTGATCGATCGGAAGACTTCCACTGTGTGTGCATTATTGAATATTTCGTCAATGTTATTCTTAATATGGTTTGCATACTGTCTTTTCTCGGCGATTCTCTCTTCCTTCTTGAATCTATTGCAATAAGTACACTTTTTTTTCATTTCACTCCAAATCTAGACGATGGTTTGATTGTATACTTTGTCGCATTTTCGGGTTCATTTTTTGCCTTTAGTGAGACTTCAGTGCACAATATCCACGTTTATGAATAAGTTAAATAACACAGTTTAAGATTTGGATTTATGATAAGGCAAATCGACCAATGAGAATTTTGCGTCATGATTTAGGACGCAGATATTTAAAATTCTATACCATCCGTGCAGGCTATTTTTCTCTTGTCTGCATTCCCCTCCCTCTCTCCCTCCACAAAACCCTGCTCGCAGGCTAGGCCGGCCCGAACTCAGGTCGGACTGACTTTAGGTCGGTTGTAGTGTTTTTACTGTAGATCGTTTTCATGAATCCGACCTGAGATTCAGTTCACGCCAGGCTAATCTCAGGTCGCCTGCTAGACAGAACTAAAATTTTGAGCCTGGCCTAAAAACAGTCGCAAACAGCACGTTTTTAAACGGTAAAAATTCTCCACCCTATAATGTACTTACTTTGGGAAGACAATGCCCTAACATCGTTCCCCCGTCTTTCCTCTGACTGACAATTACCACTGGAAACATCTGCAGCTGTAGCCAACACATAAAAGTCAAATAAGAAAATAGGATCTAAAATTTGAGGAGTAGTTAATGAGTGAGCAGAAGTGTTTTACCATTTATAGCTTATTTAAAATCTCATTAATAATAAATAAGAAAACAGCAATGGAAGTCAGTACAAAAACCAAGACCAGCCGTCAACTTGAAAAAGTATAGAATAAAACATATTCCGAAGAATAATGCCATCCTGTAAACTCAAGATATGAGTCAAACAAGTGGAACTATGTTGAAAATTGTAATATTTCGACTTTATTTCAAAGTCATCATCAGACAAGTGAAAATACAAAAACATGCCAGGTCTTACATACAAGTCAAAAGATCGATGACATCATCGGTAACAAAGGAGAAGAAAACCTAATAGTAATTACACGAGAGAAGACCTAACACTAGCTATTTACATATACGTCAGAAAACCTAACACTATTTACAGAACTGAAGCTCCAAAGGCTGGTTTCCACTCAGGAAAATCTTCCTCATAGTTCCACTTGTTTGACTCATATCTTGAGTTTACAGGATGGCATTATTCTTCGGAATATGTTTTATTTTAAGTCAGTACAATGTCCGTGGTTTTTGATAAAAAATCCTCCTGACTTACATTTTAACTTTAGCTTTGACTTTCTTGGCTAAGACAACGTTGTTTTTCCAAAATTCCTACACCATGCAATGAACTTACCAAATATATAGGTCGTTTCTGAAGCTATTTGTTTGTGTTTTGTGTGCTAAGTGGCCATGATGTGACTTTGGACGATTTTTCAATTTTGTGTTCTGGTTCGACCAAATTTGATGTTCTCATACGAGAAAGACTTCTCATTTCAAAGATAAAACCCTCTCTTAACGGAAACATTCGATTTTTTGACACTTTTTTAATATTATCTTGCTTACGGCTTTTAGTTGGGTTTTTTTTGTCACCTCCTACCTCTCCTTTGCATGCTCCCGACTTCTCACTTCTTTATGCTCATTAATTACTCCTCTGTCATTTCTGTCACCGTCTATTTATGTATCAGTTAGCTATTTAATATCAATATAATAATTTATTTACTCTGAAGATGTTACTAGGTTAGTAACGAAACGTAAGTTTAAATTTTTTTGAAATATTATGTATTCGTTATGGTTTTCCTTAATGCTTAAAACAGGTTTAACTTAGCGTTTAAATAATCAGACCGAAGTGCATGTGTTTAGAGGCGCACGAATTTGATCACTCGGTGCTAAAGTTGTTTTAAGATAACGAAAACTTACAAAGTGACTTTGATGTAATGGCGGCATCCATGTTTGTACCCTTCCACTTGTTTCCAAAAACTCCATCAGGATTTGTCAAATCAGCGTTATCCACGCGGCAGTAGAGAACCTTAGCACTCGTCCAATCGCACCTTGGGGCTTTTGCGCCTACCAAACTGCAGTGGGAAAGATACGTTTCTTTGAAATTGGAGCCACTGAAATTCGCTTCTTTGAGCACACCCCACAATATGGTACAACCGGTTAGAATACACTTCTCCAGGGAGGTGTTGGGGAAATGAACGCGAGTAAAATCTGATCCAGTGAGGTCCGTGTTGCTTAACGTACGCACTATTTTGGGAGAATGTGCTCGGTAAACTGGTCTTACAGGTAGACTTCTTGAGTAGTACATTCTACTAACATACTCTTTCAACGACGAGTGGCTTTGATTGTCTGCAAGAGACGCAAATCTTTCCAAAACGTTCGGGCATTGGACTAGACAGTGGAAAGGCTGGTACTGTTCGGCTTTAGGGCAAGGTTCAGAGTAGAATTCATCAATGTCGGACTCTTCAAAGAATCCAACTTCCTCAGTAGAGTTCAGAGAGTTATCGGCATCATCAACAGAAAAGCATGAGCACGTAAATCCATCACGAGAGCACTCTGGTTCTTTGCAGTCACCGTCCTGTTCCTCTGATTCAACCGATTTGTAAGTGTTCTTTGTAGTTTTCGTTTCTAAAATTTTCCCTCGGTAGCCATACGTCTCAGGATCAGAGGCTTTGTTAGGTTTCCGAAAATATTTGAACCGAATTGTGTCGTTTGACTGTAGGAGAAATGAAACTTCTTTACGTAAACCAGGTTTCTGAAACACATCCGGGACTTTCCACTTCTTCTGCCCGCTTTTGGTCTCCAGATGGTAACTGCTTGTTTTTCCAACAAATACGTTTCTTAATAACGTATTTCTGCTGAATTTATCGTCCGGTTTAAACTTGAACATCAAATTCACAGCGCAGCAGGCCATATGAATTACATCTTCGTCATTTTTCAATCTAAACAACTGTTCTTCAAAGATGCGGCTCAACTCTTTGCCAACTTCATCCAGAATGGATATCACGGAAGCCACGCCAATATTGTACAGCTTTTTCAAATCGTTGGTAGCCTTCTTGTTGTTATAATCATTCACTCTCTTTACAACAAAGCCAGCTGTTGCTACAGCTGCGCCACCAAAAGCCGACGCAATTCCTAGAGAGGAGATGGACAAAACAATAGCCAGGCCGCCTCCAATACCAAGCAGAAGAGTTATTACCGGAGAAGCATCACCCACCAATTTAGCTGCTTTGCTTACTTTACTCTGATGATCTATTTCCAGCCTTTCGCTACAAAGACGTTTCACTTCTTCCTCAAAAAGTTTACAACGTTCACTCATGGTTTTCAAATCCTTAAAAAAGGAACAACATATTTTATGTCATGGAAAGAAACCAAAAAGAAACGTATATGACGCCCGCCCTCACACATACTCACATACTACTCCCAAATAGACACATATATGCAAACGAATATATATATATATATATATATATTTATATGCTGCGTAGGCAGTGTTGAAACAACAATCGAAATATGGTATAGTAGGTTAATACTGCCGAAACAGAGAACGTGAGTGGTCTAACGTTCGAGCGAAGGCCCTTCGCTCGAAAAAAACAAAAACAAAAACAAAAACAAAAAAAACACACTCAACTAAAACACACTCAACATTCGATCTCCTATAAAGTAATAACCAATCAGAACCAACCACTGGGAACACCAACCAATCAAAAATCTACCAAAAACAACAAACCAATCAGACGCTCGGATCGCATATCACAACAAAATTCAAATAATATAAACGAAGAACCCAAAGTCTAACCACCTTATTTCTGACGAAGACTCGAAGGACCGAGTTGAAAGCTCAAACTTTGAAAAACTTAAATCCAGAGAACACAAATTCAAACACATTATGCCTGGATTACAAATCTTTAAATTATATATATATATATATATATATATATATATATATATATATATATATATATATATATATATATATATACGTACGTGGGTTTTGGTCTACGAAACGCAAAGAGTGCTCGATAACATATAGTTATAGCAAATATAGATTTTCGCTTACCTCAAAAGTCTGCAACAGGCTGTTTCATCTAAAAAAGAATCTTCAGGCTGAAGATTCTTTTTTAGATGAAACAGCCTGTTGCAGACTTTTGAGGTAAGCGAAAATCTATATTTGCTATAACTATATTAGCGTGCGGGCAGGCCCTCCTGTTGCTGTGCAATGTGGGCCTGCAACAAAGCATGATGTTTTTTCGTCACTCGCGGCCGTCAGAGGCCGCGTATTTCTATTGGTCGAATTTGGCGGCCGCGAGTTTCTATTGGTCGAACAAAATTAATGCAGAATAAATTATTTTTAAAGTTATTGTTTACGACTTCAACAATGCATGGAGTGAGACATATTTCAACAAGACGGCTATTAAAGACGCCATAGCTCTTAATATTTTTAAAACACATCGCTGTGGAACAAAAGAAAAGAAATAGCAAAGTAGATCCGGGTTTAAACTCCATGAATCTCTCTGTCTGTCATTGTCTGGCTTTATAATATAGAAGCAAGTGTCATCACTTTCACCACAAATCGAGCCCCGTGTGTCGCCTTGACTCAATAATAGAGAGCTTAAGCATACAGACGTTTTAGAGCCACGGACGGCGATTGAATTCAATAGCATTTTGCATTCAAAACAATGATAATGAGCAATTTAAAATTCCAAGAGCAAAGAGAACGCCGTCGTCGTTCTACAGAAGACGTCATTGAGAGCATTTTCACGTTCTTGAGACGACGAGAACTTCTAGAACGTTGAGGCCCGTCATCGTTGTTTTACTACAATAGACATGCTTTTAAAGTAGACTGAAACTTGTATTTTAAAGGGGATAATTTTTTTACATTACAATATAAAATAAAAAATCTGTATTTTTATATAAAGATGAAATTTAAGCTTATAAGCTAACAGTTTAGATATGTGATTATTCATAGCCTTTGTTTTGGTTAAAATAGTCTTTTCAAAGAATACGCGGTTCAGTAGTTCTGTATTGTATTCCTGTTCTTCCGGTCACCGTCCGTGTCTCAAAAACGCCTAATATGCTTAAGCTCTCTAATAAATTTATTCAAACAACAACATAAATACCAGATTTGGTATATAAGATACATACATATAACATATAAACTGAACTACGTGCTCAACTACTGTATAGACTTTCAAAACTTGTTAAAACATTAAAACAGTATTTAGCTACCAAAGTCATAATTGTTTTGTCTTGCATAGCAATGACATATATAAAAAGGTCTTGGTAGCTAAATTTAGTAAACGAGTTATTTATTTTACCGAGACTTTCCATAAAATTAACTCTAAGATCGGCGAACTTTGTGTTTCTGCATGACATTAAAAGGTGTTGTTCGTTCCCAATCTCATTTAGATCACAATGTTTGCATAATCTTTCACTGTATGAAACATTTCCGTATCGACCAGTTTCAACAGGTAATTTATGAGCTGAAATTCTTAATTTTGTAACCGCTTGACGATGTTTGAAGTTGCGAATTGAAGAAAGATATTTTTCAAAGCCAAAATTTATTTTCAGTTTTTTAAAGACTCTTAATTTGCCATTATTTCCACCTTGTTGAATCTGCTCTTTCCAGTATTCGGTATAAAACTCATGTAATTTATTCCTCAAGTAATGGCAAAAATTTCCTTGTTCTTCGGGTGGTATTACAAAATTTTTAAAATTATTAACTTCTATATTACATAGTTGTAGTAAATATTTTGTGAATAATATTGGTTGTAAATTAGAGTCGATACAGACTCTCGCTGCTTCACCAGCGAGGGTATCTGTAAAAGTTGAGCTTTTGATGCGAAACCAATATTTTGTTATAAGTGTAGCTATTTGTATAATTAGGGGTGCCCTTCCTAGTTCACCATAGACAGCTAAATTAGTAGATTTTGAGTGCACACCCAAGATTCTTTTGCAGAATTTTAGATGTAGTCTTTCTATATCATTTGTTAATTTAAAAATTTTGGTTTTAAACATCGCAAAAGAGTTTATTTTACCCAGTAAGTATGGACCCCAAATTTCGCAGCTATACAGTAAAACGGGAACTACAGTTGAAGAGAAAAGTTTTAAAAGTAATTTTATTGGTACATTCTCCACGTTTGAAAAACTTTTGAATAAACAATGATAGGCACGTATTGCTTTACCATAAAGTATTTTTTGTGTTCGTTTAAAATTACCGGAAAAGTGAAAAGTAATACCAAGGTAACAATATTCATCAACTTGCTCTAGAGCAATATTCCCAAAAGACCAAATTGATGAGAAGTGTGCACGTCTTTGGGTTGGTGTTCCAAACAATAAAACTTTTGATTTTTTTAAATTAATGTTCAACTTCCATTTCTTGGTGTAAAATTCAAGCTTTGTGAGACAGTTTTGTAAGCCAGACTTGGACTCGGATAGTAAAACTAAGTCGTCTGCGTAAAGTAAACAATTTAAATCAGTTTCATCAAGTTTTACTGGGGCACACGAGCTGTTAAATAGATTAGGTATATCATTGATAAACATGTTGAATAAGGTGGGACTTAGATTGCATCCTTGTTTTACCCCAATATGGGACTTAAAGAAAGGAGTACTTCCCTTATCCAATTTTACCGAGCAATCAACTGAGGAATACATACTTAGCATTAGACGTATGAAATTCTTACTACAACCATATTGAATAAGTTTGAAGAAAAGTCCTTCTCTCCACACGCTGTCGTAGGCTTTTTTAAAGTCGATAAAACAGGCAAAAATTGGTTTTCGTTTTGACTTATAAACATCTATTAAAGTTTTAAGAACTAGTAAATGATCTGCTGTTCTGCAATTTTTCCGAAAACCGATTTGACATTTACTCATAATTTTGCACTCTTCCAGAAATTTAGTTAAACGAGTATTCATAATCAATGTGAAAAATTTTCCTAGACAGCTGCCTATACAAATTCCTCTATAGTTACTCGGGTCAATTGTACTACCTGATTTATATATTGGGACTATGAAACCCTTTGACCAATGTGATGGAAACACACCGTAGGATAGAATAGTATTAAACAATTTTACAAAATAGGATGGTAAAACTTCGACTGCTAACTTAATGATCTCATTGGACAGTGAATCACCGGCACTGGCTTTTTTGTTCTTTAATCTCTTTGACAGTTTGCACAATTCTTCAAGTGAGATTGGTTTGTCAAGGGTATCGTTTTTGCAGGCTGCCCAAATATTGAAATCCTTCACAATTTGAGCTTCGTTGCTTATCTTTTCAGTGTTGAAATTTATCTTGTTCAAATTTCTAAAATAATCAAACCATTCCGATGATGGTATTTCATTAGACGTACATGATTTACGTGTTTTTATAGAATTAACTAGCTTCCAGAATCCTTTAGGATTGTTATTGGATAAAATTTCAATTTGATTTAGTATAGAATTATGAAATTGTCTTTTTTGTTTCTTAACCATGCGTTTATATTCCTTTCTTTTTGAAAAAAATAGATGACGTAAATAGACATCATTAGGATATTTTGTCAGTAAACTTCCTAAATTTCTCAAATTCTTTTTAAGAGTATGGCAATTTGTATCATACCATTTTTGTTTCACCTTTGTTTTGTTTTTATTGTTCGTTTTCTTTTGTTTCTTAGTATATAATACTTTTTGGGATGTATCACATAATATTTTGGAAAAATTAGTTACAAGCATATCAACATCGATTGATTTTTCGCTATATGTAGGCTGGAGAAACAATGAATCTAATTTATTTTGTACTTCATTCGAGACCATAAATTCTCTCAAACAATCTTTCTGGTTCTCATTCCACACAAAAGACACAGGATGAGGCATTAATTTTAATGCATCATCTGGAGTTTTGGGGATTTTAATTCTCATCACAAAAGATAAATAGGAATGATGAGAAAATTCAGTGATATCGGCTACTGTAAGGCTAATAATAGATGAAAGCAGGTCTTGTGAAACAATAACGTAATCAACAACACTTGCTCCATTATAAGTTTGACAAGTGAACTGACCAATGAGATCTCCGTTGGTTCTACCATTTAGTGCAACCATACTATTGCCAATACATAAATCAATTAAAGATCGCCCATAAGAATTTACATGACAATCTCTTGAGGATCGCTTATCTAATGTGAGTGGGGTATAATTTTCATCCTCAAGAAATGGATCATCAATAAAATCATCTAGGATACCTATTCTAGCATTGAAATCTCCACATAAAATAACCTTACCCAAAACTGAAAATTTATAGATACTATCTTGAAGATTTTCAAAATGATCAATATTAATTCGTGTTTCACGGGAGGAGTTTTGAGGTGGTATGTAAACAGTACAAATGAAAATATCATGTGTAAGGTTGAAAAACGTTTTATCCAGTTTCCACCATACAAACTCTTCACTACTCTCTTTATCTAAAAATTTAATCCCTTTTCTAAGAGATGATCTAACAAGAATTGTAATACCACCAGAACTTCTACGTGATTTTTGAGAAACTTCTTTTCGGCATTTTGAAAACGAAAAGAAACCATCAATATTAATATTATTGTGACCATAGGGAAGCCAGGTCTCTACTAGTGAGATTAAATCAAAGTTTTGTAATTTTGAAATGAAGTCTGTATCATTAAGCTTACTAGACAGATCTTCAATATTCCAACTTGCAAACCGGAGAAAATTTTTTGCCATTAATTGAAGTTTAACTACTAAAGAACTATTTGAGTAAACTAATTAAACAAGTCTATTATTAAAAAATGAAGGAATTGGTGGATACATTACCCTTTGATAATGCTGCTGCTGATTAATGCTAATATTGTTTTGAATCAGTCGATTCAATAAGTCTGATATATTCTTCAGCTGGTCTTGCATCCCAATTATCACAGGTTGAGGTACATTGTTACCGACGGTGCCTCTTGACTGTAAATCAGTTGGTACATCTTGATGGCTCCTTGCTGAGTCATGGCTCCTTGCTGAGTCAATGTGCCGTTCAAAACGTCAAAACATATTAATAAGAGGAGGTTACACATTCACTTAAATCGTGTAATAAAGATTATTGCTAAATGAGGTAAGCTCTTTTTCAAACGAGGTTTCTTTCTGCCATTAATAAATGTCTGTGCTATTGTCTGGAACTTTATAATTGATATATTATCCAATTTGTGCGCCAGTGTGTCTAGTATTATTTATATTATCGAAGCCGACTGGCTCGAGGCTACCAGTTATTCAGTTTCAGAATGACCCAGTTTTTTAACTCAACAGCCAGAAGGAAAGTCTTGCTAAATCTGATTAAAACACTTGAATTTCTGAACTATTAATATGTCGCCGTTTAGACTATAATGATACGCACCTGGTTCTATATGTCGGCTATCTTTGAAAGCGTCTGAAAGTGTCTATATGTTTATTTAAGTTAGGTTTTCGCACCTTCCCTAGCTACGAAGGAGCGTAACTCATTTCATGTTCGTTCGTATACAGCAGTTCGTGAAAGTTTTCGTTTTGACCTCTTGCAACTTGCACATTTACACGAGAAGCGCTATCTTGACGATATTCTGTCGCCATCACCTGGATCAGGGAATGCCGTGCAGTGAATCACAAACACCTAATCTCGAATAACGATTTGTCAATGTTTCTGTGCAAAATCAAAGTTATGTTCGTCTTCCACAAATTAGAGATAGCAAACTTATAACGCTAAGATCTGAGGTTGTCATGATCCAATCTTTAAAGTACATTTAATTTGATTCAAACTGAGACGTTAGCACGCATCGCTAAACTGTTTCGCTACATGTTTTTAGTCTAAAGTTGAATATTTTGAACTCCTAACTACATACCCGATAATCGTTAGATGCGTTACATTGCTTCTGGCTTTCTTATAAACAGATTTTGAGTTTCCAGTAACGAGTATAGTTGATAGTGTGAAATTTACATCTTCGGATCAGGGTTGGTAGATTGCTGAATAAATAAGCCAAATATTATTATAATAACCTTTTGTTTTCTTTGTTGGAAACAAAGAAATCAAAGGGCCGCTTATAACAATGTTTGGCTTATTTATTCAGCAATCTGGCAACCCTGCTTCGGATTGTGCTTTGAGGGTTTTTACACA
Organism: Corallium rubrum; assembly: GCA_964035015.1. Classification (NCBI taxonomy): domain Eukaryota; kingdom Metazoa; phylum Cnidaria; class Anthozoa; order Scleralcyonacea; family Coralliidae; genus Corallium; species Corallium rubrum. The sequence continues at coordinate 55,209 of CAXIUP010000091.1, forward strand.
GACTTCCGGAAGAATGTAATTGGTTTGATTCGCGACATTTGCATATTAATTAAGTGGGCGTTATCGATTTACCCCTAGGATTGTTGCAGGCTCTCATTTCACAGCCGCGTTGAGAGAGCCTGCTCGCAGGCTATAACTATATGTTATCGAGCACTCTTTGCGTTTCGTAGACCAAAACCCACACGTATATATATATATATATATATATATATTCTGCAAGAAAATTATGCAAGAAAACTTTACTTTCCGATCAGTTACCGTATGGGACAAGGAAATGTCCGAAATGACAATTCGCGTCAGAACTGTATGGGATTTAAGGCTAGTTTCCACTCAGGAAAATGTTCCGCAGGACCGGAACGGACAGAGCAGTTTTCTTTGTCTTGTGAGCTGTCGGTTGGAACTAATGACTTTAACACAAAGGAAACTTTCCTGCCCGTTCCCATCCTGTCGAAGATTTTCCTGAGTGGAAACTAGCCTTTACACTGGCTCGGCTTCGGCTCGCCATAGTAAATCCCATACAGTTCGGCCACTCATATTGTATCTATTACTTATGAACACTAATTAGCTTCATTCTATTGTTTCATTTCACAAGTACGATAAAGCATTCGCATCCGATCTGTATGGGGATTTATTTCGGCGAGCCGCATGCTTTATCTATTATATATATATATATATATATATATATATATATATATATATATATATATATATATATATATATAAAATATATATATTTATTTGGTAGACTTGCTGTGCTACTCGGAGTTTCACGCAGTAAAGCGATCGTCAGGCAACTGACAGATCTGGAGAAGCTACTCTCTATTTACAGTGTGATATTAGGTATCGTGTTTCATGTCTGCACTTGGTGAATAGTTCGGATCGTTTGTTCAATAGTGAATTGTTCTTGTTTTTCATAATTGTCAGTTTTTCCTCGAGGCAAAGGTTGCACCTTGAATAAATAAATATCCGCTCTACCGGTAATGGTATTGAGCGCTCTAAAACCATTGACAAGTTCTGTAACCACTTTGTTACAGTCAATTCTCGGTATATATATATATATACCGAGAATTGACTGTAACTAAGTGTGCGCCGTGTGTGGCTGCACCTTTTCGGTTCTCGAGTTTTATAGTATTAGTATTGGACGATAGTTTAAATTTGTATGAAATGGTCCAGATCGGACTTACTGTCCTACTCTACGACTACATATGATATTGATTATGAAGTTAAAACGATACTTGAAGAGGCTCGTATTGGGAAGGAACCTAAATGCAGTAGGAAAGTTCGAAAGCCAACGCGACGTGGAAGGCGAGCTGGAAAGAAGAAAGTATGTGAACTTTATCAACAGAGAAACACTCAAGAATCAGAATATCGAAGTATTCCAGTCCGTATTACCGACCGAACTTATGGCGGGATTAATCGAGAGAAAGATCTTCCGGTTAGACCTCAGTATTATAAAGCCATTTCAACGAGGAAGGAAGCTAACCTGCCTTCGGTATTGCTTGCCAATGTCAGATCGTTGCGTAGCAAAGTCGATGAAGTAGGGGTTGTTTCTCGTACAAACAATGTAAGCGTTGTGTGCCTGACTGAGACGTGGCTGGACGATGAAATTTCAGATTCTTATGTAGGTATACCAGGTTATTTTATAATAAGGAGAGACAGAACAAGTACGGTGAGAGATCATGGCGGTGGGGTTTGTGTATATGTTAAAGAGGACATGCCGTGGAGGAGAATATGTCTGGAGAATGAAGCAGCGAAGGAGATAGAAAGTTTATGGATTCAGTTAACGCCTGAGCGAGCAATTAGAACTGGTAGTACTATTCTTGTAGCATGTATTTATCACCCAACCTGGGCAGATCAAAATCAAAATTTATTACTGTACGAACACATCCAACTAAATGTAGACACTTTTCTCAGTAAACACCCTTCTGGATTAGTTATAATAACTGGTGACTTTAACCCTACTTCTACTGGATTTCGCCCAGCTGAAGTTACACGTGCATGCTCTTTAAAACAACGAGTAACTTTCCGTACACGGGATTCTGGCATTTTGGATTTGATTTTTACAAATAAGTCGGATTTATATGACACACCAATTCAATTGCCCAAAATCGGAAATAGCGACCACTACACCGTACTGATAACTCCCAAATGGCATCTAGGGCGGAAAATTGATAACACCCGAGGATCTAAAGTGTATAGAAGAGATCTTCGGGAAAGTAACTGGAAAGCTTTTGGCTCTTGGTTGGTAAGAGAGTCGTGGCATGATACCTTCAATGAGTCTGATTGCCAAAGTAAATACGATAATTTCATGCAGAAAATGAATAGTGCTATAGATTTGTTTCTGCCTTTAAAAAGATCTAAAGTGAACAAAAGTGATAAGCCATGGATAACAAATCAAATTAAGAAATGGATTAAGAAAAGACAAAAAGCCTTTTGTCAGTATGGAAAACTCTCTAGTGAGTATAAGAAATGGCGGAATAAAATTAGAGCAAAACTAAAAACATGCAGAAGAGACTTTTATGCAAATCAGATGAACGATTGTATCGGATCAAACATGTGCAAATGGTGGAAAACAATTAAAAACTTAACTTGTGATGTAGCCTCCCCGCCATGGAGTTGGTACTTAATGGGGCAAACCGGACATACAACTCCTGTGGAATTAGCGAATGAAATAAACTCCTTCTTTTCGGAACTGACTAAAGATTTCCAGCCATTAGCACAGCCTTTAGATGTCCGGGAACTACCCGTGCCACCAAATTTAAAAGCCACACCCTACCAAATCCAAACAAAGCTGAAGGCAGTAAATAGTAGGAAGGCTGTTGGCCCTGATAATCTTAACAACAGAATACTAAAAGAATTTTCCGAAGAACTTAGCGTCGTCCTCGCAGATATTTACAACACCTCGTTAACTCAAGCCTATGTTCCTGACTTGTTAAAAGCGTCAACTATTGTTCCAATTCCCAAGATACTACCGCCAAAAACAATCGAAGAAGATCTTAGACCCATTAGCCTTACATGTCAGATAAGTAAAGTTTTTGAAGGCCTAACTCTAGATAGATTAATGCCGGAAGTTGAACAACATATCGATACTAAACAATTTGCAAACAAAGGAAAATCAACTAAGGACGCCCTAGTGAGTACTCTTCACAATATTCATACTGGAATAGATAATGGAGATACAGCTGTTAGGATTTTCTTTACTGATTTTACAAAAGGTTTTGACCTAATTGACCATAACATTCTGGTCGATAAACTTGTAAAACTCGGAGTAAGTGATGTCCTAATACGGTGGATTGCAGCCTTTTTAACAAACCGCAAACAACGTGTAAAGGTAGATGGAGTCTTTTCTGAGTGGAAATATCCAAAAGGAGGAATACCGCAAGGCACAAAATTAGGCCCGTTATTGTTTGTAATAATGGTTAACGACTTGGTTAAAAAAAAATAAATATATATATATATAATATATATATATTATATATATATATTATATATTTTTTATATTTATATTTTATATATATTTGGGAGTAGTATGTGAGTGTCATGTGTGAGGTGTATATATATATATATATACACACACACACACACACACACACACACACACACACACACACACACACACACACACACACACACACACACACACACACACACACACACACACACACACACACACACACACACATTTAATCTCTAAATAACCCGATACATAAAGATTAGTAACTAATCGTACCTAATCTTTATGCATTAGGTACGATTAGTAACTAATAATACCTATTGTTATATAGCTAGAGTTTTACTGGATGCAACGATGACTATCATTGCTTGGTTTGTGGTCACATGACCTTAGCTAAATTTCAATGTATACCGAGCGGACAATAATTGAGAACTTATTGCCTGCTCAGGCAATAAGTTTTCAATTGTTGCCTGCTAGAACTTTGAATTCCTCGCGGCATCCTATAAAGAAAAGCTTGTTTGGTACGAAAAAAAGAATACTTGTAGGTCTTCAAAGCATGTGTGAAGATTAACTGGAGAAATGTGTTGCTGATCTTTTGTTCTGAGACTCATATTTGTTTTGTTGAAGTGAAATTACGGAGCCAGGCGAAATGTTTTGGTAAGTCTTAGCCTTTGTCTTTCGTGTACTTTCCCTTGCTAAACGTCGAAATTATTCAGCGAAACTCAAGCTATATAACAAAACACTTAATGTCTGCTCCCTCGGGAAACAGTTAGTTTTGTTTTCCCTCGAGTCTCGATGTTTCCTTCGACTTCGTCTCGGGAAATATCAAGACTACTATTACAACCACTTTTTTTGGCCCGACGATGGTCGTATTAACGAGGCTCCACTGTAGTTCAATCTACAGACACGTGTTTAATTTCCGTCCATCTGTCCATCCGTCCATCCTTCCTTCCCTCCCTCCCTCCCTCCCTCCCTCCCTCCCTCCCTCCCTCCCTTCCTTCCTTCCTTCCTTCCTTCCATCCATCCATCCTTCCTTCCTTCCCTCCCTCCCTCCCTCCCTCCCTCCCTCCCTCCCTCCCTCCCTCCCTCCCTCCCTCCCTCCCTCCCTCCCTCCCTCCCTAACTCCCTCCCTCCCTCCCTCCCTCCCTCCCTCCCTCCCTCCCTCCCTCCCTCCCTCCCTCCCTCCCTCCCTCCCTCCCTCCCTCCCTCCCTCCCTCCCTCCCTCCCTCCACATTCGCAGTACGTGCTTTATCAGATTTAAAACACTCGGCTATCGCTTCGTGTCTATTTAGCTGATAAAACACTGCTGCTCATGTTTTAAATATTTCATATATATTCATTCATACCTCGAGCATTTCAGGATTGGAACCAGATGAAGACGGAGGAATAACGTATGCCCTACCTAAGATAATATCAAGTTGCAAAGTTAAAAATAAAACAACTATACATAACCTTCCATATTTATATAAGATGAAATATGGCAGTATATAAGATTATCCCAACCGGTATCACCTCGTAAACAGCTTGCATCCCCACCCTCGACTACAATGTACTAGAAATACATAAACGCAACAACCCCTTGCCCACTTTTACATGCTTTTTTGAAACACCCCACCCACCCACCCCCTGATTAGAATAAGCACTCCTGATATACAGCCAATATAAAAACAAACAGATATAAAAACAAATGATATTAAATCACTGGGATAATTATAGAATTTATGGATAGGATGACAAAACTTATTTAAATCATTTAATGAAAGTTGAGCATATCAAAGCAAAACTTAGATTTCATTATTAAATTCTGGTTGTAAAAATTATATTGTTTTTAGGAGGTTTCAAAAGGGCTTATTTTTAGGAAGTCTTTAAATGGCTTGCCTATGCAATAGACGTTTTGCAAAGGCAGAATTAAAAGTTAACAGCTCAAAAATTACATTTATAATAGAGTCTGAGATAAAAACAATTCAGTAGAATCAGATTCCAGAAAGAAGTATTAAACAGACCAACGTTTCAGTCGATAAATTGGAAATACAGGCACGAAAACCGACAAAGCCTCTCTCCGCTTCCCGCCTCCCGCCCACCGCTACGAAAAGACCCTGGTCTGGGCTGGTCACGTGTATCCCATATTCTGGGATATTTTTCAACTCTGTCGTTTGGGAAGGGTTAGAGAACTTAGGATTTGTCATCATTGTACGCGGAGACTATCGAGACTGGTGGAGGCAAGCCGCAAGAGAATGTTAAAATAAACACCAATATATGCCGACGATAATATAATATACCGACGAAAAAACATTGGCAAAACATTTGGTTAAAGACCCTCAGACACTTAGGCTCGGTTTCCAGCCTTATTTCGGGCTGTGACCAGCCCCCGAAATCACGGCTGGGCTCGTGAGCTTGTCATTGTCAATTTCCACCAATCACAAACGCGCCTGCACATTTTCAGCAGGCATATATTATTGAACATTTGTATAAATTATCGTGACAGCCCAAAGTGGCGGTCAATGGAAAGCTAATAAGTGAGGCGTACGACCGAATTTTCGAAACTTTTGAAGATTATTTCTTTAAACGATTTGCAACGTGACCATTACTAGGTCTGGAAGATTACTGATATTTCAGTCAGCGTCAATAGTTTGTTGATATCGTAAAACCTAAGTCGAAATCAATCACAACTGCGATTTGGCCTTTGATTTCTTTCATGGAAGATTATCTGATGCGGTTTCTCAAGTCAGTTTGAATCACGGCAGAGTTCGGCGACGATTTATAGAACGACGAAGATGCTAAAAAGCGAATTGAACCTGGTGAATGTTAGATTGTTTATTTACATTAATACCGTTTGTGTCTTCGTGAAATGGCGGGCCTAATTCTTGATTAAAGATGTCCATAAGTCCTAAAGATTGCACCTTGCTTCAGTTCACGAAGCTCACTAAATTATAAGTCGTGTCTTTGCTGCATTTCTGCCATTTCAAACAACTGCGATTTATCGTTCACTGACCCTGTTTATAGTGTCGGTTGGATGAATGACAAAAATATCTTTGCCGTGTGAAAATTATGCATTACGTCACAGACATAACAAGCCGCTCACGCGTCCAGCCGTTCGTACGCGGGTGAAGTCCCACGAGTCGAGATAAGGCTGGAAATCGAGCCTATCAGACACTTCGCTGTTCAGTAAGGCCAACAAGGCGCTTCGCAACAGTACGGCAACACTTTACTGAAAAGTTGTCAGTGATTGTGAATATTTTTCGTATATCTTTCTAAACTTCCGACGAACAGCGAATTTGAGGGGATTCTCTTCCTCGAAATGAATGTTTACTTCATCAGTTACGACGCCAAGCCGGTTACACCTGTCGCCTGCCGTTTGCCAAAAGAGAGGATTTGGACATTACTGAATAAATATATGGAAATCTGAAAGTCCTTGTGATTTAACATCGCCAAGATCGCCAAAACTCGACCTATAGCTTTCAACAAAAGCTAAGGTTAGTGACATATTTTATTATTGTTTTAAAAGTAGTTTATATTTGTAACGCAACAGTTATGTGAATGCAGCGGAAGCAAATAATAATACCGCATGCAATCATGATCAGGGCAGAAAATCGATTCCTGTTTGGGAAGTGATGCCGTCATGTTGATCAAGAAAACACCAACCTTTTAACAACATATTAATATCACTAGTCTATATCAATTCCCCTTTGACTAAAAAAACAACAAGGTTTTTAATATGAATCGAAGTCACTCACTAATGAACCTATTGTTCAACGTTGTTTTTATTGCGTTGTTCTTTTATACACTTGTTGTTTTAAGAATAGATATAATTGCGCCGTGAGTGCATAAAGCAGTCAGAATAATAAAAAAGTGCTCAACATATTATCAAAAATCATTAAATGTTGAATAATATAGCAATTACATAACTACTGAGTATCGAACAATATTAGTATACTGTTTACTAATGACTTCATAAATATACATCAAAGCCCAAGGTGTCAGTACATTTCGATTGAAACTTTGCTCTAGTCACTTTAACACATTCTTCTATTCCTTATAATACCTAATGTGTTCGTAATTTACCAATACTCTCATTGTTATTTAGGTGTAATTTCGTCTGGTAGTTAATTCTGCAACTACAACAGATCTAGAATGCAAACAATCAATTCAAGTGCGGCGCAACAAACATTGTTCTTTGAAAACGGTTTTAAAACCAAGACGGTTTGGTGAAGCAAACTTCAAATAACACATTGGAAGGTGTTATATATAAATCAACCAATGGAAGAAATTAACATTTCAAACATTGTCTCTGTGATTATTCCGGCGGTCTTCTTTATAGTTCCTACAAAAGTACAAATCCTACTAGCCCACTCCCAGTAAGTCTGCGTGACACGTGACCAGCCCAGACCAGGGTCTTTTCGTAGCGGTGGGCGGGAGGCGGGGAGCGGAGATAAGACCCTGGGTACGAGGTTGACAAAGCCCATGCGTATTTTTAATAATAAATTATAAAGTGCATGCAAAGCCAATGAAAAACATCACGTCCACGTAAGCCTAACGTAGTGTTTTAAGTTAGCTTTAGTTAAGCTAACTGATGGTTTGGACGAGCAAAGGGAAAGCACGAAACGTGAAGCTGTATATTGTTTTAGGACATAAGGACAAAATACAAATTACAAATCCCCCACCGTTAACTAAATTGAGACCACTGAGTTGTTTACCATACAGCGTTTGGTTTCTTCAGGTTCTCTTGGTTTCGCTTCAAAATATATTAAACCGGCTGTTTGTATCCTTTTCTTCGTTGTTCACTTTTATTATTTAAGTAGAGCAGGCTCCATTTCGTTAAACGAAAGCAAAATACTGACAGATTTATTAGTTTTCTTCGTCGCTAGTCACCAGTGTCCAACTATTCCTACCGCGTGACACCGTACCAAACATATAAACTATAATAAAACTATAAATACATGAATGCAACAACCCCTTGCCTGCTTTATATGCATTTTTTAACCCCCCTCCCCTAATTTCTGTTTTCGTTGTATTAATGACTAACAGATCATCTTCAAATTTTATATGTATTTCTGAAACACACACCCCCTGATTAAAATATTAAAGCCCTCCTGATATGCATTTATAGGGTGACTAACTGTTTACTTTCAGATTTCTGATTTGAAAATTGAACATATGAAAGCAAAACTTAGGTTTCATTAATTGAACTATATCTGTAAAACATATATTCATTGTTTATAGGTTTCCAAGGGAATTTTTTTTAGCAAGTCTTTAAATGGCTTCCCTCTGCTGTTCTGCATACATGTTTTGCAAAGGCAGAATTAAAAGTTAACAGCTCCAAAACTACATTTATAATATAAAGTCTGAGATAAAAACAATTCAGTAGAATCGGATTCCAGAAAGAAATATTAAACAGACAACGTTTCTGCCGAAAATTTGGAAATACTGCCTAGAAAATCGACAATGTCGGCCCATGAGTATTATAAATAATAAGAAGTGCATATACATAGTCAATGAAAAACACCACGTCCAGGTAAGTTTTACAAGTTAGTATAAAAAGGTAAGCACGAATATAAGTGGAGCTGTATATCATTTAGGTTTAAGCGAAAACATGAAAACAACACAATGTATTAAACTTTATATAACAGATGCTAGATTAAGTTTAACGGACGAGTGACTATAAAAGGGCTTTTATTTAAACGTATTGCCGGTCTTGGCACTTAATACAATGGATCCAATCAGCAAAATAAATATACAAATCCCCTACCTGAGTTACCACAAACACTGCCAATTCAGATCGACTTTTTGTTCACCATACAGCGTTTAGTATCTTCAGGTTTTCTGGTTTCTCTTCAAGATATATTAAACCGCTGTTTGTTGTTTTAGTAGAGCGGGCTCCATTTCGTTTCTTTCGTTTCGCAAAATATAGCCATAGATTTAGTTTAAAATTTTGTGGTACTTCATTGTCAGTCACCAGTACCCAACAATTCTTTCCGCATGACACCCTACGACGTATATATATATATATATATATATATATATATATATATATATATATATATATATATATATATATATATATATAAACAGCTTCCAGATGTTCGTCAGCCTTGCTTTTTCTACACGCGTGTAAAATGAACTCCACGCGTGTCGAGATTAGCATCCTCACCGGGCTCCGGCTCGGGGACTATAAACAAAATCAACTATTTCACAGATTTCGTCTCCCTCGCTTTTTCTACACGCGTGTAAAATGGACTCCACGCGTGTCGAGATTAGCACCCTCACCGGGCTCCGGGCCTTCGGCCCTACGCCCGGGCTCGGGGATTATACATACTAATTTAACAAAGCAACCATGTTTTTTCATTAAAACTTTTCTTGAAGTATGAGTAATCAGTAGGCAGATTTTAAAAAAATTTTGTAGAACGAATAATTTTTTTCCTGGAAAAATCATGTTTGTTAATTTAAAAAAAAATCGTTGTACAAAATTTTTTTAAGTTAAGTTAAAGAAAAAATTAAAATTGGATCCCAATCTATTTTACAAATAGATTCGATTTTGTTGTTTTAGATGCACAGATGACGTCACAACGTGGTACGAATAACTGATGTAACTGAATAGACAACGGCAAACTAAAATCTATTTATTTTAATAAGAAATAGAAAAACTACATTTCAAAAGATTTACTGCATTCTCCTGGCAAATTTTCGGGGCATTGAAAAAGATGAACCGCGTCAGCTGACGTGATCCATGATCTATACAAATCAAGAAACGTCATTGGCTCGTGAGATCTGTGATTGGTTACAGAAATCAGTGAAGTAATTTCTTCGTCTGTTCTCTAATAGATCGTGATTACCAACCAATGAAAATGCGCACAGAATGTCACGTTAATGTATAATTCAAATGATCGCACTAAAATAGGACTATTAGTCATGGAAAAACAACAACTCACAGAGTGATTCTGCCAACGAACCAATGAGATGGATACGATTTCAAAAAATACTAGAGATATTGACCATTTAAACCAGATATCTACCGAAAGTCTGAGGTTTTCTGTTAATTTTCAGCTTGTTTTTACTTCCGTTCACAAACATATTCGTCAGCGGTTTCTAAGAGAAACCTCTGCGAAAGAGGATTTTTGACAAGTCCGATATTGTGTGCTTTGTTTGAGCCAGATCTCTACGCGAAGAAGTGACTACTCTGCTGAAAACTCAGAACAATAAACAAACAACCACTCACAATATTGTCATGCAAAGCTTCAAGCAATAAATACACGGTGACAATAACTAAAAACTTAACTAAACTAAACTAACTTGTATTTATACTGGATAACTCTATAGTAGTATAGAATATGAGGCTATGGGGCCACTTTTTACTTTTTCAACAAAGACAGCCCCCAGATGGTCAGATTCAGCGGGAATGGTCGTCTAAAACGGTGAGCTTTTTTAAAAAAATTTTTTAAGTATAAGAAAAAGGGACGGAAATAGACCAAAACCAAAAAAAATAAATTCGGAATTCATCAAGAAAGGATGTTTGAAAGGGGGAGAAAATTTTCGCGCCTCCAAAAACCCATTTTTGTCTGCTTATACTTCAAAAAGTGAGAAACGACCCACGCCTTCCAGACGCCCCTGCTGGATTTGATATGAGGCACCCCAAAGCGATCAGGGTTGTGGTTTTGACACACCTTACTTACTCCCCGGTTTCTCTTCAGATACTTTTGTCTTGTGTTGATACACATGTTTCCCCACAGTTACACCACCAGATAGCAGTCCGAGACATGGTATGTACGGTGTGATCATGGCTACAACCTTACCAACGTCACTCTTTAACAGTTTGTCTTTTTGTAATCATGACAGTTTTAATATGGAGGAAATTGAATTTAAACCATTAGACCCAAATCGTGACCAGGGCCCAGATCCTGAGAATGGTCAGGAGGAAACAGATTTTGGGGGTGTTGATGCTTTGGAGGACTTTTTAGAGCATAGTAATAGTGTTGAATCTGGTCATGTTATTGATGGCCCCACTGTAAATAATATGTCAGAAGACAGAACTGAGAGGATAAGAGGAAGGGCTGCATATAGAGACTGTGAGGATTTTTTCGTAAATATACTAGAGCTGGAACCACAATGTGCAGATCCACTGTTTATTGACTATCTGATTGATAATAACATACTAAGTATATTCAGGGAGTTTAGTGAGTCTGGTTTAGTTATCGATTATTCTGTGAAACATTTGGGAGATGATTTTCAGACAATTGGACGGGCTTTAACTGAGGAGGATGATGATTTGCTAAGGGATGGTATCAGAACACATTATGATGAGTGGACTAAGGCTAACCTAAGTAAGAAACTGAGGAAGGCTGGAGTTGTGACTGCTATTGGTTTGGGAGCGATTGCATTAGTAACTGGTTTGTCTGTGGGTCTAACCAGGAAGGGATCTGATATAGTTCATCAGGCTAAGAAATGGGAAAAGTTACATCCATCGGAGAGAAGAGACACGATACCATGGACAGAAATACAAACAGCTGGTGGTAAGGTAATTGTTTTCACTGGAGAGTATTTAATAGTGTTTATCATGGCGGCTGGATTATTTTCCTATCGTTACACTAAGAGAGAGTAATCTACAAACATAAGTGGGTGAAAATATATACCTTACCGGCTACGATCGGCTTTTGTTAGTTGTAATCGGTTTCTGTTGGATACGATCAGCTTTTGTCAGCTACAATCAGCTTTTACCAGCTGTAATCGGCTTCTGTTGACTACGATCGGCTTCTGTTGACTGCAATCGGTTTCTGTCGGCTGTAATCGGCTTTTGTCGGCTGTAATCGGCTTTTGTCGGCTATAATCGGCTTTTGTCGGCTATAATCGGCTTTTGTCGGCTACAATCGGTTCCCGACTGCTACAATCGGTTCCCGACTGCTACAATCGGTTCCCGACTGCTACAATCGGTTTCCGATGGGTACAATCGGTTCCCGACTGCTACAATCGGTTCCCGACTGCTACAATCGGTTCCCGACTGCTACAATCGGTTCCCGACTGCTACAATCGGTTTCCGATGGGTACAATCGGTTTCCGATGGGTACAATCGGTTCCCGATGGGTACAATCGGTTTCCGATGGGTTCAATCGGTTTCCGATGGGTACAATCGGTTTCCGATGGGTACAATCGGTTCCCGACTGCTACAATCGGTTCCCGATGGTGAATATTTAAGGTTTTAACGCGACACGCTTTCTTATCGTTTGATGGAAGTCGACGAACAAATTTAGTTAGGTGTTCTGATGAGGCTTGATATCAGCCGAAACGACTCTACGAAATGATGTTTTTATGTCCATACGCGTAGGAGTTAATCCCGTCTCCCAGCAGGTATCTTTTGTCGTCAAAGCATGAGAGTGATATTTTATTTATTTCATAACTACCTAACTCATGGTTTACACTTCGAATTGTTTTCATTTTCTGAAACACTTGTTTTTTACCAAATAGTGTGTCTTTGTAGTTTTCGTGTTTAATTTGTTTCTTAGTGACACTCTTTTTAATTCCCTTCGCGGTTTTGCCACCTGCTCCGTTGTCTTTCAGATAAGAATACATTTTACTTCTGAGACCAACGAATTCGGTTATGGGAACACCAGCCGCTTCGTCCTTCATCTTCCCAATAACCTTCTTGTTCGACTTGTTGTAGTACTTCGAGCTCTCCGGATAGTCTGAGTTGTCGAAGATGTCTTTGTCGGCCCAGAAGTCCTTATAAACATCCTCCGCCTCAATTTCATATGTCAGGCTGTCCGTATCTGTAAACAACAACTTAGCCCTACTTCCATATTTCTCTAACACATAATTGTAATGGAAATCATACATTAGGGTTTTTGATAGGTCTAGAATACACATACCAACATAAGCCGGTCGGTTCAGCGTCAGGACTTCCTTAATCTTATGAACAGCAACAAGGTTTTCGTTAAATATTTTGGCGGACACGAAGGTTGGCCTGGAGGCCAACCTCAGCATCTTTCTCTCACTGGTGACCAACCGAACGTCTACACGCTTTCTCAGATTCTCCATCGTCTTACCAAAAACGCTGTTGTTCATCAGCTTGAAGAAGTCCTTTTCAAAGGCGTTTTTGGCAGCAGTTCTCTTTACGGTATTGAAGTTGATGTACTGCCTTAGCCAAGGGGACTGATCGAACAACAAAACCCGGTGAACTTTTTTCACCCTTATCCCAAGTCTGACGTACAGCTGTAGGTTTCTATAGTGGACAACATACCTTTCCTTTCCCATCAGGTTGGTTACCAGCTTACTTACACCACCAACGCTGACACCGAACTCCCCTTTGATTTTCCGACAATAGTCAGACAGCATATTTTCTCGTATTTCCATCTTTTCAGGGGCTAATGGGTAGTCGTTGTGTAGATCGTGGAGTTCAGGAGGGTACTCAAGATCAACCTCAAGTATCATCCCAGTCCGACTGTCATTTTCCGGAAGTTCCCAAGCCAGGTTTTTCAGCTTACCCTCACTCATCCACCTGAATCCGCCAGTCGGAAGGCACTGACTCATGGCCCAACCATACAGATTATTGGCGTCCAGATACATTATATACTTTACAGACTCGTCCTCACTATACCCCTTCATATATGGGTTGTTGGCTTTCCCATATCTGTTGGCTATGTAACTGACACCACCTCTCAGTCCTTTCTCGATAAACTGGAACATGTCGATGTCAGTCATCAGCTCCAGCTCAATTCCAGTCATCTTCAGCATAGCGTCCCATGCCAACCCAGGTGAGGTGAAATAATGGCAGGGGTCCAACCCATAGTACTGAACACAGGTCTTCCTAAAGTTCTCAAAGACGTCAGCTAACAGCAACACATCTGATTTTAGATACACGTCATGGTAGTCCCCCATTGTACTCATTCCAAACGACTCCCAAACCTTCAAAGCGTGTTGGTAATCGGTGTCTGATATCTCCTCATCATTCAACACACTGTAGAACTCACTCTTTGGTGGTAACCCCGTTTCCTCAAACCGACTGAAGCTGTCCATGTAGTCATAGGGGTAAACACCCTTCGTCCTCATCAGGTCTGACCGGGGACCAAATTCTTCAACTGTGTATCTAAAGGCGTCCCCCGGGAGATTTCCCACCAACCTATCCAATGAACTACTCATGAACTGAAAACTGTCCAGAAACACAAGGTTCTTACCTAACATGAAGGCCATGTACTTCTCCATATTATTCGGAATGACGTTAATCTCCTGTCCGAACTTTCCGATCTCCCCCATGATGAGATGACTATCATAACCCCTCAGGTTGTGTAAGATGACTGGTATTTTATCAGTCATTCTATGATTTCTGTTACAAAGCTGATGGGTCGATCCCCGATATCTTCCCGTCACATGACAGTGGTCCCGGACCTTAACGTCTTCTGCTGTGTACTCCCGACCACAGATGTGACACTTTATAGCGTCTCTGAAGTCCGCTCTGTCGGAATCAGTCAGAACCATGTCCTGGTTGAAGTGCTCTTTCCGAATACCCTTACAGTACTCCACCTCTTCCAACATCTTTCCGATAAACTTGTTGACAGCACCAGGGCCTCTGTACACCTGAACATCCTTACTGTATCTGTCGTCATAACAACAGACAACCTTATACCCATAACCACAATCAGTATGTTTCTGATACTTCTCCATATACGGTCTCTTTTCTTTCTCCTCTCGGTCTGACTCCGGCACCTCCGGTCTGTCGACCTTCTTCGTGATCGCCTCGAAGTCGGAATACACAACAAACGGAACGTTTAGCTGTTTGTGAAAATTACTATACTTCAACACGTTTTTACCGGGGTCAGGCATCCTAACAGCTTGTTTACCATTCACACTGATACACACAACCTTATGTCTGTCCAGGACCTCCGTTGAGCTGAAACATTGAAGACAATAAACACAGAAATGTTTTTTCCTCTTGTGTTTTGTTTTGTTGTACATAAACCTATCAAAGTCCCTGATGAGGACGTAATGTCTGTTGTCCCCGTTGGTTATAATCAGGAGGTTCATAAGGTCGGTGAATCTTTCCCCTGATACGTAAACCGGAAAGGTTAACCCGTCCTCATAACCGAAAACGTTGATACGTATCTCATTCTGTTTTTCCACCCGGTTGTACTGTTTTTGACTCACTGGGAAGCTGATTCCGCTATAATCCAAGTCGTCAACATGGTCCCGGTACTTAGACACCCTTTGTGGGTGCTGTGGGACAGGAAACTTATGAGCTAGATGACACCACATAAAACACCTGTCATCACTATTCTTAACATTAATCAGTCCCTTCCGACTATGTCTCAGCTCCTCCGGGAGGTCGACGTATGACGAGCCTTCCAGTGGACTGTAGACAGTCAGATTAACGTAGTGACCGTCGATTGACTCCACCGTCCAGCCAGATCCCTCGCTTATCCATCGGGCTATCCTAGCCACCACCTCTTCATTCGCGGTGTCAACGTCCTGACCAATCTCACCTTCGTTGATTATAGTCTTGACGTGGCTGTTGAAGTGGGCCGTCTTATAAGTTGTTCCGCCGGACACCTCCTTTTCAAGCGTTACAACCAGCGTCTCAGCGAACTTCAGCCCCCTCATCTCAGCCAGCTCCCGACGTAGCAGCCGTACCACATCATTCGTGAGAGCGTTCACCTGTTCCAGTGGGTGTTGGGACACAACAGCACAACTGAACGACTTGGTCTTACCCCTCAGAGCTCTGTCTAACTGATTTATGTCATAACCGATTAGTCTCTCATAGAGACGAGGGTCTATATCATCGGGATAGTCAAACATGTCAGGGTCTAAGTCGTCGTCCTGGTGAATCATGACATCTGGGTCCATCGTTATAACAGGGGTGATCACATTCCGTTAGGTGTTGTCTTAACCACCTGGTGTAAAACCTGTTCGGGGTACGATTCCAACCAAGTTCTTTATACACAATCCCAAACAAATTATTATCAAACAGATCCTTTGTTTTCCCCTCCCTAAGATCCTTTAGGTTACCCAGTAACCCAATCCCTCTTCTTGAGCACAATCTGATGATGTAATAATTGTATCTGGATAGGTTACGACCTCTTATCAGACCCTTACTTCTCATCACTTGGAGAACCTCGGAAAAGTCGGATAAGACAACGTCAACGGCTGTATCCCTGACAACTCTGGTGAGTCTCTTCCTCATCCAATGATTTCTCGAATGCTGACTTCTACGACCAACAACCGCCCGGTATCTCCCGACAACATATCCATACTCCGTATCACCACATCCTGGACAGGAATACATCTCAGTTCTCACCTTTACACGAAACCTAGAACAATCCTCACACCACAACTTCGTGCTAAGCCTGGGTGGATCCCAAGCCGGGGCTTCGATCCCCATCTGCTTACAGACCCATCCAACGCTTGAGGGTGACAAATCCTTCAACCCCTTCGGTAAGTCCGACCAGGAAACAGACATTATAACTAAACCCTAACGAATTCCTTAACCCCTACAAAACAAACCTAGACATCAGATACCCACCAACCAGACCAACAGACCCAATAAACAGGGTCTGATACTCTTTCATTTCACTCGATGGTTTGTAATAGTCAGACAACTCAGGCTTTGGTTGGGACGACCCAACGACCTCAGCCTGCCTTAACCTGTCCTTCAGCAGATCCAGAGCGTGATTCGTTGGTTTGATGTCAGCGTTGGCGTCAGACAGTTCCTGTCTTAACCTCTGTATCCTATCCTTCCTATCCACTTCACTCTCATACCATTTCTCCTTTGCCCTGGCCAGCTGCTCAAGGGCGTGGTTGTGTCTCTTAATCTCAGCCTCATATCCGGTGTGATTTAACTTTGAAAACATGAATCCAGCGCCCGCGAAGGCCAAGGCGTTAAACAGTCCACCAGCAACCACACTAGCCATATATATAACTAGAGATAATACACTCCGTCACAAAGATCCGATAATAGAATGGATGTTACGTCTTTCCCAATACGGAATTCTGATTAGGTAATGACCGTTGTCCTTGGCGTACTCGTCTTTCATCCGATCGTGTTCCTTCTGTACCCTAAAGCACCTTTCTGCCTCTTCCTGAGTCAGCTTACCCGAACAGGTGGAAGGGCTGAAATGTTGTTCACCATCATACTCAATCAATACGAAAGTACCACCGCTAAGGGGTATCGCGAAGTCATACCTCAGAAGGCCGCCACCCAACCCCACTAACCCATCAAATGTCTTCTCCCTAACCGCCTCAATTCTGTTAACGCGTAAAGCATCCCACACATTCCTCTCTCCTCTAGACATAGGGGGCAGCCAACGTGTCTCAGTCTCTACGCTCATAGTAACCACCGGATACGGAACCCCCTTAGGCTACTTGGACTTCGAAAAAGGGTCAACCGGTAGGTACCCCTTCGACTGGGCATATTTAATCACAACTGTACTAATTCCAACGGCTAGAGCCAGCCTAACGGTACCTTTCACAGACTCAGGAGTACCCAAAGGTTCCCTCAGGACCTTCCTCGAAGCCATGGAGACCGCCACAGCTCCACTTGTAATCAGGAGGGCGTCGTAGAGCTCGTTCATCAGTTCTTTTCGGTCGGCTGACATTATACTAACACATATTTCATTCGTCGAAGGTGTCTAAAACCGGAGGGGTCTGGACGGGGTTCTGTGGTTCGACAGTTCCTTCCATTACCTTCTCCTCATCAATGGTTTTCAGCCTCTGAACCTCCCTTTTCTCCTGCCTCATAGTGTAATAAAGTGAGGCCCCACCGATAACCAACCCAACGGTTCCGATTAGATATCCATAATAGGCTGACCGGCCCCCACCAACCCCAGGACCAATCTCAGCCGCCAACCGCTCCCTGGCTTTCCTCTCCTTGGCTGTCTTTGATATCTGAGCCAGCCGTTTACCAGCCTCCACCCGTTTCGGATCCTTAACTCTCTCCGTCTTAACCACTGATGTTATCTTAGGGCCTTCTAGGGTTTTCTCAGACTCGTCAGCCATCTATACACTAATCTATGTTTCATCTGTGAGGTCATCTGTAGGAATCTCTGGGGAATCTCTGAGACCATCTATGGGAATCTCTGAGGTCGTCTCTAAGGAATCTATGAGGTCATCTGTAGGAATCTCTGAGGCTGTCTGTGGTAAGTCTGTGAGGTCATCTGTAGGGGTTTCTAAGACCGTCGGCCAGACAACAACAGACTCAGTCACGTAGTACTCTCCCCTACGGTTCCTCCTAACACAATGTCTCATCACCCCGATAGCTCTTCTGAGGGTGTGGAAGATAATCAGTATGGGTCGTCTAAGTCTCTTTGGAATCTTCATATAAAATACAGGAGGTTTAGAGCCGTACCGTATACCTGGGGTATAATGACTGGGACAGAGTCCGGTGCCCGACTGATCGCCCTCGACGGAAACATTGGTGTGGGAAAGACAACGTTCGTGAAACCATTCGCCGTAAGAAATGGTTATTACCTTGCTGAGGAGCCAGTTGACGACAATCCATACCTCGAAAGGTTTTACACCGACCCCGGGAGGTGGGCGTACGAAATGGAGACCTGGTTCCTCGGTGAGAGAATTGACGTCTACCTAGAGGCTCTGGAGTTAATCAACGAAGGGAGGAATGTGATTATAGAGCGAACACATCACAGCTGTATGGTTTTTACTAAGAACTGTTGGCGTAATGGGTGGATAACCGACAAACAGTTTTCTGAGTATTCCCAGGTCTTCCACTCACTAAACAATCTTCTCCCAACCCCTGACGCTCTACTATTCCTGAAAGCCTCGGTTGACACCTGCCACGACCGGATGCTCAGGAGAGGCCGGGAATGTGAAGCCGGTGTAACTAAGGACTATCTCGGGTGTATACAAAAGTATATGGAGGAGATGACTGAGGACATAACCCTTGAGGGGACTAAGGTGATTACCCTCGATTGGGAAGACTTCGGTCCGGATGAGTCTGAGGTGATCGGTACCCTCAGTGGGGTCCCTAGCGGATTTCACGGTTGGATGGCTCGTTTGGGTGACCGGGACGTCTACATACCAGAGATCGTCAGAACCGTTAGCCAGGCCAAACAGGCTCAGCTGAGCCTGCCAGACATCCCCGACTTGGTCATGTACCCTTGGATCAGGACGCCAGGACCGGCTATGGTTCCGAGGATCAGTGGGTTAGCTGTAACACTACCGGCTATCCCCCCAACCACAGTCAACCCAATAGAGACCGTCTCGAGGATCATCTTCAGTCTCTTCAGTCGGGTGTGTTTCCACTTGTAACAGGTCGCTAACCTATGATAATACGAATAGAGTCGGGTTAGTTTGTCCACTTCAGCCGATTGGAGGTTTTTACCAATGTGGTTGAAGCTGACGACGCTTTTCCTCTTTTTCCCCATTCTAATTACAGGTCATATTCAACCATGGTCCTGTTACAAATCCTCTCAATCTCAGAATCCTCCAGACGACCCTCTACGATCTTCATACCGTAAAAGTTGATGTCTGAATAATACTTCTTAAAACTGTTTAGCCCGAAGACATCCATATAAGACGTCCCTATCTGATCGATGTTACTAATAAAAAATGAGTCTCTTAGTATTTCACCATTTATCCTGACGTGTGACACCCTGAGTCCGGATAGCCAGTGGGCAGATATCAGAACCTTCTTCCCAATGAACTTCGCCGGAATCGTACACTCGTGAATCCTATGTGGTGACGACCCATCTATAAACAGTTTGTCATTCACCCCAGCTTTAAACCCAATGCTCTTACCGAGGCTGTTGTCATTATTGGAAACAATTATTTCCCAGGTACCTGACGCCGATCTCACACTGTTCCTCTTTACCACGACAAAGACCGAAACATCGGTGAACATAAATCTGGGTATGCTAACGTGGAAGCCTGTTCTTATTAAGTACTCAGGGTGAAGGAAGTGGTGGTCGCCAGCAGTGTTAAGCTGTGGGTTGACACTAGGGGGTCTCCAAAACATGGTTGAGTTGATTCTGGTCTCACCGTCCCTGTCTTCTATGTAATCAACAAAGGGAGGGAGTTTGGAAACCGCGTTCTTACTGGATCTGGTTACGTTCAGATCGAAGATAACTCTGCTGTCACGGGTCTTTATGTGAGCTTTCAGTCTGTCGTTGAGTTGTTTATTAGTGATTGGTCTGCTGTAACCATAAAACAGACTCATATACTATAGGACAGATACCCAGACGCGCTACAGACCGTACTCAACCATAACCCCCTTACAAATCCTCCCGATCTCGGGTTCCCCTAGACGACCCTCTACAACCCTCATACCGTAGAGGTTGATGTCTGAGTAGAAACTTTTTAAGCTGTTTACCCCGAACACATTCAGGTAGGGTGTTCCCAACTGTCCGATGTCACACATAGTGTACGAGTCCCTCAGTATTTCACCATTTATCCTGACGTGTGACACTCTAACTCCGGATAGCCAGTGGGCAGATATCAGAATCCTCTTCCCGATGAACTTCGCCGGAATTGTACACTCACGAAACCTAGTCGGTGTCATCCCACCGAAAACCAGTCTATTACTCACCCCAGCTTTAAACCCAAGGCTTCTACCATCGTTAACATCGGCATTGGAAACAATTGTCTCCCAAGCACCCGACACCGATCTCACACTGTTCCTTTTTACCACAACGAAAACTGAGACATTGGTGAACATGAATCTGCGCACGTTAGCCTGGAAGGCTGTTCTTATTGAGGACTCAGGGTAAAGGAAGTGGTGGTCACCGGTGGTGTTTAGCTGTGGGTTGACACTTGGGGGTCTCCAAAACATGGTTGAGTCGGTCTCACCGTCCCTATCCTCTATGTAGTCAACAAAATGGAGTCTGGAGACTGCGTTCTTACTGGATCTGGTTACGTTCAGGTCAAAGATGACCTTGTAGTCGGGCTTCGTATGAAGGACTTCTCTCAACCTGTCGCTGAGATGTTCATCAGTCACTGTGTCCAGTCTGTTGTAACCATAAAACAGACTCATATACTATAGGACGTATTTACTGAACAGATACCCAGACACAGCTGTTAGGACTAGTAGGATTCCCAACTCATTGTCCGACTTAGGTTGTCTGTCAGGTGTGTGCACGGTTGGTCTGTCAGGTGTGTGGACGGTTGGTCTGTCAGGTGTATGGACGGTTGGTCTGTTAGGTGTATGGGCGGTTGGTTTGTCAGGTGTGTGGACGGCTGGTTTGTCGTCTAGTGTTTCCAAGTGTAAACCGTTTTCTTGGTGTAGCTTCTTTGGTTGTTTGTGAACACCTTGGTAGTTGACCTTAGAGTTAATACCAAACTTCATGCCCTTCGACGCACGTCTGAGAACGTTGTTATATCCTGGAATTTTCTCCTTCAGTATCGTCAGTGACCCCGGCACTAACCACGTGTCAGGGCTTATGGCTAGGTTCTGCGTGACGTTGGTATCTGATATTGCCCTGTTCATATTCAAAATCCAAGTGCTGATAGAATAGTTAACGACAGCATCTTGTACTAAGGTTCTGAATTCTTGTTGTGTTTCGAGACTGCCACCACCTTTGTTAACAACGCTGGTCCTTGTTCTAGCCTGTGAACCAAGAACGGCGTAAACATAAGCCTCGATGGACTCATTTAAATACTGTGTACCTACCCTGGTGAAACCATTTGTCTGTAAAGGGATGAACCTTCTGTAGTGTGTCTTATAATCGCTATTGAGATGCCACACCCATTTACCAACAAGATGATGTTCATAACCAGGGTCACGTACAAGCTTCCGCTTCCGGAGTCTGGGTATGTTCGCCATGTTGTCAATCACATCGCTGTGTTCCGCGCCGAACTCTCTCATCAAACTGCTTTTCGTTTCCGTTTTAAGACGTCTCAGTATACGCCGTGTGGTGAAGTAGAGGTGGAAACGCATGATCGAGGTAACCACTGGGTAGACATCTTCTGAGAACTTTAGATGCTCTACCCCAACGCCACAGCAGTACGAACTGAGGTAGACAGCGGTAATAAGTTGGTAATAGGGATCATTGTTATTCCACCATGCTGCGATATCCGTCTGGTCACCTGGATTTAGGGTTGGTAATTTTGCCATAAAGTAATCCTCACCGTTAACATAAATCCTAAAATTGTTGAGGTCGTAGTCTATGGCGTTGTCTGACAGATACGTGTGTTTCGGGGACTCCTGGTGTCGCTTACCCTGAACTTTCTGTAACGTACCACCGCTAAGCCATATCATAGGAAACCCACCCTCAACCAGACTTTGCTTCCCTTTATAGTTATGTAGCCAAATCCACATAGACTTGTCATTCCTAAAAGTGCTGCTATCTACGTTCGTTGATACGGTGTCACTATTTTTAAACCATACGTCACTTCTTTCGATCCCACCGTCTTTTTTGAGAGTTGTTGTAAAGGTGAATTTGGATAACGTGGCATGGGGGTATCTCTTGAGTAAATTGATCTTAGCCGATGTATTCCCCTTTCTGATATTCTCCATCGCCTTTTCATAGTTTTCCCCATAATACTTGTGATAGAGTTTGTCGGGATCCATATATTATAGGTTAGGTTATATGGACGTGGGGGTTGGGCTGGAACAGGAACTGAGAGATATATGGTATAATCCGAAAACAGGATATCAGTCGGCTGAACGGTTGTATCAAAAGGCAGTGGACGCCGGTCTTGATGTGAGTAGGAAGGCAGTAAGGGACTGGCTGAAAACACAAGACACATACACGAGGTATAGGCCGGTTGTGAGGAGGCATAAGTTCAGACAGACGTTCGTCAGCCACCTTGGTGAACAGATACAGATGGACCTGGTTGATATGGGGAAGTATAAGAACCAGAATAAGGGGTATTACTGGATTCTGACTGCTGTTGAGATTCTGAGTCGGTATGCTTTCGCCGTTCCCGTTTACAGAAAGGACACGAAAAACATGACCGGGGCTGTGGATAAGCTGTTGGAACAGTTCAAAGACCGCTTTGGTGACTACCCCGACCTTGCTCAGTTCGACGATGGAAAGGAGTTTTATAACGTTGGTGTGAAAGGTCTGCTGAAAAAACACGGTGTTAAGTACTTCAGTACGTTTTCGGACAAGAAAGCAGCGATTGTCGAACGGTTCAACAGAACACTTAAGACTGCTATGTGGAAGTATTTCTACACCAAGGGGACTTATAGGTGGATTGATGTTTTGGGTGATCTCGTTGAGGGTTATAACAGCACAAAGCACAGTGTCGTCATGCTGAAGCCCAAGGACGTAAATAAGTCAAACGAGAATCAGGTCTGGAATACGTTGTTCGGTCATCACTTTGGTGATCATCCTCTGCCTAAGTTCCGGGTTGGAGACACTGTGAGGGTGTCAAAGTATAAGAGCATATTTACGAAAGGTTATGAGGCTAACTTCACTGAGGAAATCTTCAGGATTACGAAGGTCATCCGTGGTGATCCAAACGTTTACGAGATTGAGGACGCTGAGGGTGAGCCGATTATCGGAAAGTTCTATGATTCAGAGCTGTCACCGGTGGATAAGAAGGATAACGTTTATAGGGTTGAGAAGGTATTGAGGAAAAAGAGAGTCGCGGGAAAGAAGATGGTGTTGGTCAAGTGGTTGGGTTATGGTGATAAGCACAACTCATGGATACCCGAGAGTGACGTACAAAACCTGGGTTAGTATATACTCGGGTAATGAGGTTAACATTATTCATTGAAAATGGTGAGAAGACTGTCTACTTCGAACAACCTATCATGGTGACAGGTCCAAAACCACAGGTGATGCTGAAGAAAGCGACGGTATACTGGAACTATAACAATGTGGTATCAGGTTTGAACGATTCGGTGTCGTTCGATGGTAAGGAGGCATCCGCCCCTGAAGGTTATTTCGACTTTAACGCGTTGGAAACGTTCGTTAAGGGTTTGGCCGGGACCCACAGTGGGGTGGTTGAGTTCGGAAAGAATGTTTACAACGGAACTTCTAAGGTGAAAACGTCTGAAAAGCTGAAACTCGGAAAGATGGGTCTTCTTTTGGGGTTTGGCGAGGACGATGTGATAGATGTTGGTGGTGGCGGGTGGACGAACAGTCCTAATCAGGTGGACATCAACAGAGGGTTGAGGTATGTCAGGATCTCGTGTGACGCTGTTGAGAGCGAGAAAAGTCTGGACAATGGGAGGAGGAGTGATCTGATTGGCACTCTTCCAATAACCTCTGAGCAGAGTCTGAAAGGGAGTGTACAGCACTACACAGACATTGAGTCGAAAGCTGAGATCCGTAAGGGTGTTTATGGTAAGATGACCTTTAAGGTTCGTGGGAATAATGATCATTCGGTAGGTCGGCCGGTTGGGATTGGAGCTGTCCTGCTTGAGCTGTACATAGGCTAGTATATAATGGCTGAAGGGGGAGAAGACTTTGAAATGGATGATCTCGGTGATGGGTGGGCAGACGCTAGGGGGGATACCGACGAGACTGACCCCACCGACTATAGTCGAAGAATTGTACCACTTGACCCAGACCCCCCCACAGTAACAGTTGGTACAACAAATGACACAAACAAAAATAGAATGAACACCAGCGGTGATGAACTAATATTGGATGAATATATCATAAGCAAAAGAAGAGAAAAACTCAAAGAGTGGTTAAAAGTAGATATAAATATAGCAGCTGGTGAGGCTTCTGAGGAACTGTTATTACAGTCCACATTTAGTAAAAAAAATGGAATCCCCGATGGTGGAATGGAGTATAAAGGTGTAAAAGTTTTGGTACGTGACCGTGGTGGGGGGGGGTCAGGCTTAGCACAAACAAAGCAAATAAAACGATTATTGATGAATTTAAAGATCTGGGAGAAAGGGTTGTGATTGAGAATTCTGAGGGGATAGCCGACCCTACGATCTCTCAGGAAGTTGTGGATGACATCACCTCACGGACCAACTCAGTGATTAACGATCGGATTGAGGAGAGAAAGAGAGAACTGATAGAACAGGCGGAGAAATTATCCCTACCCGAACAGGAAATAAGAGAGATATCTGGAGTGGTCAACCCAAAGGGTATGGATGAGGTGGTGACTAAATCTCTTGAAAGACAAATCAAGCACTACAGACTGGAAGCATTAAATGGGACCGACCCTTTTAAGAAACAATGGTACAATGACGCCAAAAAATTCACGGAATTAGTGGCAGACAGCATAAGAATTAGGAACGGTGAGAGACCTAAATATGAGGAAGCCATTTCTATCTTAGGAAATGAGGCGGAGAACAATGACCTGAATAGGTTGGAAAGGTTTAAGAAGTGGGCTAGGGAGAATATGGTTGGCCTGTCTGCTATAGCCATCACCATAGCTGGAATCATAACCACAATAGTCGTTGCCGCTAGGGGAGCTGTCTCGGGGGGAGCGAGAGCTGTTGGTGGTTTCGCTAAGGCACTCGCTAATCTGGGTAAGAAGCTGGGGCCTCTGTTAGCACCACTGTTCAGTTTGGTAGCACAGGTTCTGACCTGGGGAGCAAAAGGGATAGCATGGTTAGCCAACAATCTGTGGATTTTAGCTATAGCTATGACGTGGTTATTGTATGACTACTGGAAAAACAGAAAATAAAACCTGTTATGTAGTATATGACCAACAGAAGTCAGACAGAGCTGTTACCTGGATTCAGACGGGCGAGAATGTCGGAGATTAAGGGACTCCGGACAAGACACACAATCACCATGAACCCCAACAAAGTCAACCCTGGTGAGGACCTCTACATCGACATACCAAAGCTAAAACCTGATAGTTGTTTGGTCCCGGGTAGCTTTCACCTATTGTTCGACTTCAAAAACATGAACACCAAGTCGTGGTTCCTAAACAATCTCTCCAGGCTTCTGGTTGAAAGGCTGGTTGTTAAGCTAGCCGGCGAGACTGTTTACGACAACACAGGTGAAAGTGTCCTCGGTGTGTACAGGGATCTCTGGCTACCGAAGAGTGTGAGGGATCAGATGGTTGGATATGGGATTGGTCCAGAAAACCTGAGAAAGTTGATGTCTAAGGACGACAGTGGGGCTTCCTCTGGAGACGCTGAAAAGGCAGCCGACGCTCTGATGCTCACAATCCATGGAGTGAGGATGAAGGTGAGATTGGATAAGATCCTCGGGGACCACGGGCTCTATACTCCCTTTGAGATGTACAACAACTTCCGATACGTCATTAGCCTACCGAAAGCGAGTGACGTTATGGTGGCCCAGTCAAGTGAGACCGTTGATGGGTACACACTGGAAAACCTTGAACTGGAGTATGAGACGATTGATAACACCGACATCGCCAGTGAAATAACCTCGCTGTACACAGCTGGTCGATCGTTGTCCTACGAACATGTCACGTTGATGAAGTCAACTGAATGGGCGGCTGGATCAACCCTAATCAACGAACACATTAACCTCCCACGTAAGTCCATGAAAGGTATCGTGATGATGTTCACAAACAAAATCCGAACTGATAGTGAGGAATACGTCTATCCAAACATTGAGAGCGTTAAGCTAACAATTGAGGGTGTACCCAACGCCGTCTTCAGTCAGGGAATCCCAAAAAGTCGGTTCTATGACGAGGCTAAAAGACTATTCGGTGGAAAGGAAAACACGGATCAGTTTATGACAATCCAGAAGTTCTACAAGGACGCTTTCGCTCTAGCGATTGACTTGAGAAGTATTGAGGACCGTGACAGTGTTGGAACTGGAAAAAGAATTGTTAACACACAGTCTGGGGTTCTGATTGAGATCACTAAGAAAGTGACTGTGGCTAACGTAGTCTGTCGAATCTTTGTGCTGAGTGATGGTTTGGTAAATATGGTAAATAAGAATCTAAAATCAATCCAGTATTAAATGGACCACCCATTCAATATGTTGATCGTTGGTATGACAGGTTGTGGGAAAACCTGGTATCTCCTGAAGATGTTAGAAGATGAATACTTCAGGTTCTTCGACTACATCGTTCTGCTCTGTCCGACGTTCAGCTGGAACAAAACCTATGGTACCTGGAAATACACCTCCGACCCGGACTTCATCGCTGTGGATTGTAGTCAGGACGACGTTGAGATTGTACTAGAATATATTGTTCGGATATTCAAAGGATCCAAAACACTGATAGTCCTCGACGACTGTGCCAGTGGGCAACCCGTAAAGAACAGAACAAGTGAGTTGGTTAAATTAGCCTTCAGCGCCCGACACTACAATCTCTCAACTATCGTAATCACACAACAGCTAACGGCTATCACAAAACCCTACCGGGAGAATATCAGTAAGTTGGTAACGTTCTACAACCCCAACAAAACCGATATGAAGGTCATCACTGATGACTACCTGGGTGGTTTAGACCGTGATGAGGTTATGGGGATAACTGAAAAGTTAAAAAAGAACAAATACGCTAGGCTTGAGATTATGTTAAGGCATCCGTACGCGTATAAGGTGGTTATCCCAAAATCTGGTTTGTAGTAAGATGGCCGAAAAGAAGAGTAAGACGGTGAGAGTTGGAAAAAAAGTCAAGGCACCCGCTGCAGAACCAGCTGAGACATATGTTGGAGAACCAGAAACGGAAATACCTACTGAAATCCCCAACCTCGTCGATGAGCTCATCAATGATCTAAAAAAGACTGAGGAAACCAGTCCAACGCCCCCACCAACTGATAACACCAACAAGAAGAGAAGTGAGCTGATAAAACTGTCAGAGGATGGTGAAATAACTCAGTCAGTCAGCTACATCAAAAAAGCGTCGGTAAAGGTTGTGGATAAGCTGTACGCTGAATATGAAACCAAAAGAATGGAAAAAGCTAACGAATTCCTAACTGATATGCTAATCAGTAGGTTCTCTAATGTTCTCGGTGGTTTGGACGCCGTAGAAAGCTCTGAGGAGCTAGACAACGAATTACAAAAAGACAAACTGTTAAAGAGTGACGTTGGTAAGGTTGTAGCCATGATCACACCGTACATACCATGTCTCGGACTGCTATCTGGTGGTGTAACTGTGGGGAAACATGTGTATCAACACAAAACAAAAGTATCTGAAGAGAAACCGGGGAGTAAGTAAGGTGTGTCAAAACCACAACCCTGATCGCTTTGGGGTGCCTCATATCAAATCCAGCAGGGGCGTCTGGAAGGCGTGGGTCGTTTCTCACTTTTTGAAGTATAAGCAGACAAAAATGGGTTTTTGGAGGCGCGAAAATTTTCTCCCCCTTTCAAACATCCTTTCTTGATGAATTCCGAATTTATTTTTTTTGGTTTTGGTCTATTTCCGTCCCTTTTTCTTATACTTAAAAATTTTTTAAAAAAAGCTTACCGTTTCGGGCAACCCTCCTTGCTGAATCTGATCATCTGGGGGCTGTCTTTGTTGAAAAAGTAAAAAAGTGGCCCCATAGCCTCATATTCTATACTACTCTCTATCAGTTATACCTAAACTGTTATCCCTAAAGGTACAGTAAGGGTCATCCCTCATTGGTCCAGTGTAACTACACGAGGACACCCGAGTACCCGTGGGAAACGTGGTGTTCGGTAGAGTCAAACTGGAAGCACTCTTATCACATGCGAGAGCAGGAATCGAACCAGGCTGGCAGAGGTGAAAGGCACGTGCGCTAACCACTGTGCCACCAACACCCCAGTGGTTTAGGAAATCGAAGCAAAACCAAAATAAACAAGATATACACAACAGCTAACTGCCAAAGCTCACCTGTCACTGCAGAGGACATCGCCGAAGATGGTTGAGATGATTCAAGGGTATTGACAGAACATCTTTTAACAGCAACCTGTCCCTGATTGAAGACGTATTATGTTATTTACCAAACTAGAGATCAGTAGTGGCTGTACTATGCATGTCATGCATATCATGTATATCATGTATATCATGTGTATCAAGTATATCATGCGTATCATGTATATCATGCATCATGCATATCACGTATATCATATGTGTATCACGTGTATTATGTATATCATGTATATTATTATATCCAATGTATCCTGTATATCATCCATATCTGCATATCATCCATATCTTGTATATCATCCATATCCTGTATATCATCCATATCCTGCATATCATCCATATCCTGTATATCATCCATATCCTGTATATCATGTATATCATGTGTATCACGTGTATCACGTGTATTATGTATATCGTGTGTATTGTGTATACGGTGTATTTATGTATTTATCAATTTATTTATTTATTTATTTATTCACGCTACGTGACGTACCTCTGCTGTTTTCTGTTTAGAAACTGGATATTGACCAAAACAATCTGAGCCAGAATGCTTGTCCTCAACACATTTCTCAAATAGAAAGTGCATGACTTCTCCCTCAACATTTCTGTCAGAGTTAACCTTGTTGTATCGGACGTTTACTTGATCTCCATAGTACCTAATCAAAAATATAAAAGTTACAAAGTGCTATTATATAAGGCTTTATCTGGGAAACCACACATAAATGATTTAGCTTCCAAAATAGCCAAGTCAGCTGGTATTATATATAAGTCCAAATTCTGCTTACCCAGTAAATCTTTACTCTTACTTTATTATTCACTAGTCTACCCATATTTACATTACTGTAACCTAGCCTGGGCATCTACATATGTATCAAATTTGAAAAGACTAATTCTTTTACAAAAACGAATTGTGCGTTCGAATGATAAAGCAGATTATCTTGCCTCTTCTCAACCAATTCTTAAGAAATTAGAAATTTTGAAAGTAACAGAAATAAACCCGAAAGGCATTTTTATGTTTTCGTACTGTAATCACTTGCTACTCGCAAGTTTTAACGATTTATTTATTTCCGGTTCGCGCAAGTTCATTGTCATCACACAAGATCTGCGCAAAACCTTCGTTCTCATTGTTGCCGAACGACCAACCTCGTCCCCAGGGCATTTTGCGGAGGGGCAGCGCGAAAAGGCCCTGGCATCGGCTGATTTTACACCCAGAAATTCTGGGTGTAATCACGGGCTCTAGGACAGGCTTGATATGGCCCGAGTGAAAAGTTGTCTTAGCATACAATTGTTGACAAAAATTTGTGTTTGTCGCGCCTTTATGTTCGACCTTCATGTACCTTGGATTGCTTGAAATACGCTACAATCCTCCTCGTATTAGTCCTCATGAATATTCTTCGATTTGAACGGCCGTGTTTACCCGACCCAATCTTTCAAACTGCCACGCGGATTACGCGTACTAAATTGCAAGCTAAATTAAATTTACATCTAAAAAGTGAGAGGGTAGGATCAAAGTAGGCGTTGTACGAAACTAAGCCAGTTATCTGGGTTGTATACCACGTGATCTGTTCAAATCGTCATAAGCGCGATGAACCTTCTGACGTCAGTAACGTCTGTTTTTAAATTAATTGGGACAGGTTGTTTCCATATATGGAAGTTGGGGACACGTTTGTGCCATATTTGGCAGTGTCCTTTCATCTCGTTCTTGACGATGGAAAAATCCAAAGGTCCGACCCTCTTGTTTTTCGGGAGGACGTGTGACGTCATTATTTAGTACGCGTAAGCCGCGTGACAGTTTAAAGATTGGGTCGGGTAAACATGGCCGTTCAAATCGAAGAATATTCATGAGGACTTACGAGGAGGATTGTAGCGTATTTTAAGCAATCCAAGGTACCGTACACTTTGTATTATAGATAAGCAACTTCATTGAACATTAAGGCGCGACAACACACAAATTTTTGTTAACAATTGTATGCTGAGACAACTTTTCACTCGAGCCATATCGAGCCTGTCCTAGAGCCCGTGGTGTAATCACGTGTAATGAATTATAAACATTTGGTATCTTCGAGGAAATTGACTGTGCTTCGTTGACTTCAGTTAGCGTTCAATAGCCGCAACTTCTCTTTGTATTGTCTAGAACCACTTCAGGTACTGAAGTGTTTTGAATACTAGTTACATACAGACGCTTCATCGTCCACAAGCAGCCATCAAGACGACCAGCTCAAGCTAAACTAGTGAAATCAGGTATTGCGGTATTAAATTAAGAAGCTAACTTTCCAAGACGCTTCTATAAGAAGTTCAAGAAGAAACAACAGCAGGAACTCCCGCGCAGTTTCTTCTACCAAAACCACAGGAAGAGACAAACATCACTCAGCTTCCAGGAATCCATGAGTTTTTGTTGACCGAAATTTAGAAGAAAACAATAATTCTAGTGGCAAACAGTGTGCTTTCATCTGTTAAGGCCCTAGTTCTCATATGTCGCCGAGCGGCGATGAGGGCTATGCGACGTCGGCGACATATGAGAACGTGCTTCAAATGTCATCGGCGGCCGTCGGCGATCCAATCGCAGAAAACAAAAACACTTATTTCTTGCGATAGTCGCTGACCATCGCCGACCTGAAAAACATATGAGAACGTGCATCGGCGATCATCGGCGATAATTTTCTACAACCCAGTCCCCATCTCATCGTTCCAATTCTGGTGAGAGACGTATTCTGCTCTACCTTGGGTGCCAGAGGTTCTTCCACGCTCGCAAGGGGTTAGCAGGGGATTATAGGGGATATATTTGGGGGAGTAAAAGGGCGAGCAGGAAGAACCTCTGGACCAGAGCGCGATTCCTCTGATCCCGCCGAACCAATCAAAATGCTAAGATGACATTTTTAGTCAGAAATTTGGATGTAAATTCTGATTGGTCAAAAATAAACATATCTAACGAGCTGTTTTATTGAATATCGAACGTTTACATCATCGTCTAAAAGTTGACATAATTATACAAGCGTCTGTCAATATTTCATAGGATTCACAAACGGAAACAAACAATTTTGCTGTCGGTTCATCGTTTTACATGTAAACAAAGGTTTCTTTGGTAAAATGACTTTACTTTCTCGCGAAGATTTCTCTGAGTGTGTGGTAATGTTTTAAAGCATTTCCCTGAGGTTTTCCAGCTCAGTGAGAATCAAGCTGAATGTCTGTTCAATTTCATGCAACAACGTGATGTCTTTGCCATGTTACCAACTGGTTTTGGAAAATCTCTAATTTTCCAACTGGTTCCAGCTATGTGTCAAGAGCTTTATGATATTGGCTACACGACTTTCCCGAAAAATGCTGTAATGCTCGTGTTGTGTCCGTTGATTTCTTTGATCGAATCACACATGAAGGAATTAAAGCGACGTCAGCGACGAGACGTCTTCGTCATTGAAAAAAAAAATAAATATATATATATATATATATATATATATATATATATATATATATATATATATATATATATATATATAACGAACAACAAGATAGCATCGTTGAAATATATCCTGTAAATATGTTGTTAGAAATCTATAAGCTTTCATTTGAAGTGTAGTTCAAATCGTTCAAGTTTCTGTGTTTATTATAATTAAACATCTGAAATTCTATAACCGACTTCATGTGAGACGTTAAGCAAATAAATATGTATATATTATTGAGTGAACATTTTGGCCATTTGAAAAAATTCCATATAACCCAGAAACATAAGCCATACATCAAAGGGAAGCTTATGAGATTTATAGCAACATACGTACAAGATAGCGTTCAACAATGCATAGTTTGGAAGTTATAACTGTCTGAGTGTCTGCATGACAAGTAACAGACGGCGGATTTGAAAGTTTATAGTGAATGTCGGGCAGCGTCACGTCGCCCGAACTAAAATCAAACCAGTTTTATTAAATTTGAGCAATTTTTAGTGATCTAATGTATAGAAGACTGTCGAGACGATAGCATTATTACTTGTTTGAGAAATACAAAATAGAGTTGACTCCCCTTGGGTACGGCGGTTTCAAATTTCAAATCAAAACAGTAAAACACGGCTCGGTGTTCCAGAGGTTTTTCGCGCTCGCCTTCCGAGTTGGCCACTCCCACTTTACCGCCTGGCTTCCTCGTGTGCCCCTGTTATCCCCCACGAGCGTCGAAAAACCTCTGGCACCCAGGGTAATTCTGCTCCTGCATTCTTTTTTCACAATATATGAGGCAACCAGTTTAATAAGATGCTCCAGCCTCTCAGGACTCATTCTTAAAAATTTAAAAAAGTACTCCCTATCGTGTAAACGTAACTCTTCGACTAAAATGTGAAATTGGCTCTGCTGTTGGCGCCTCTTAAGCATTTCTCTTATCCAGAATCTTCTTTTCCGTAGCTTGTTCAATACAAGAAGGGCTCATTTTTTCCTCAGAAGCACGATGATTGTAGTTGACAAGCAATAACTAACGTTCTGCTTAACGCCGGCATTTTGATTTTTGATGTTTTATTGTCGCCAACCATCTGCGACAAATGAGAACTATCTGATCGCCGACGTGATCGCTGATGATCGACGATCATCGACGACATATGAGAATTAGGCTTAAGTCTTCCATCGCGCGGACGACATGAAATCAGCACGCAAACGTCTTTGCAAACGTTCGTATGATTCAGTGTTGTGTGGCAACAGCTACGAGAATCTTAAGGAATTTGATTTTGATAAAATGTGGACGTAGACGTACCTTTTCGTATAGATATTTTTAACGCCGTGTCTGGCCGCATGAATACGCCCGTCAAAGCAACAAATCATGAATTAAGTGTAAATATAACTTTCTTTATACTCAATCTTCATAAATGAACGGTGTTTACTTTGTAGATTTTTTAGTCGTTCTACTTAAAACTGTGTTATAAGAAAAGTTTACTATATTCCGCAGTCTGTCAGGTTTTTCCTACGTCGAAATCACATAATATGATGTGGCAAAGTGAAATTGACAAGACGTCAAAGCTTGCCAGAGAAATTACAAGGCTGAAGCGTTCTAGCTTTTCAGTTCTACACGTATATTTTATTATTTGGCGTAGATATGTTTATATTTTTATATCAAAGACAAAAGACATGCTTAAAAGATTTTTCGCTTTGAAATTGGAAAAGGAATATATATAAATATCATATACAACCTCGAATTTGCAAATTGACTAAATTCGAAATGTGATACTCGCGTTAAACACGGAGCGAGCGTATAAAAGGGAGCCCCCCCCCCCCCCCCGGCTACATACTGACAGTTTGAAATGTCAACAGTCAAGTCAACAACGAGTCAGTGAGCTGGTGAAGTTTTGAGAATTATCTTTTATTTATAACCTTTTTACCTTTCAATTACCCATGTAAATTGTAAATTGTAAAGAGAAGCATAAGAGTCTTAGATAAAAACAATTCTGAAGTGATTAAATTTGTTTGGTCAATGAATTTGTAAAATATACAAGCTTATATTATGACCTTGCTTTCAAACAATGTTTCAAGGTCACGTATAGCTGCTTTGTCTTTTGCCGTTTTTAAAAATAGAGTTCCACATAAAAGACAATACTTTGATATTTAACTAAAACAGACCATTTAAACGAAGACAATAAATAGTTTATTATATTAACTTTGCAAGTCAATATATCACAAATTGAGAACTTTTTAGTAGTCATTTGTCTGGCTTTCCAGACAACATGTACTGTCGGTCGTGCAAAAACAAAGTTGTCGTCGTTGAAAAGTGAGATGATGTTCAGACATCTACATGGAGATATTCATTATCAACATTCTTGGTGTATATAAAAGGGTCTTATAATTACAAGGACGGAAGATATGAATGAATAAGCAAAGAATACAGACATCGTCTGCATTCAACAAGAAAAATGGTGAGACGCTTGGTCTTTTTCGTACGGTTTTTCCTCACCTTAGTTTTGTTTCGACGTATTGGAAGCGTAATTTTTCCGTCTTTCTACTCAAAATGACGTGTTACACTTGAAAAAGACAAATTCGACGTTTGGGAAGTGGCAAGTTAATTTAACAACAGTAAACAAGTCTCACAAAAGCTCCACTCTTCAGTCTTAGCTAAAGTTCCTCTGTAAGGCCGGAAGTAATTTTAGCTGTGTGGACCAATCAGATGCGTTTGGGCAGGATTGGCTGAGGTACTCAGCCGGTACTTATGCGCTCGCTCCGTGTTTAAGGCGGTTTTCCACTAGGCGAAAAATGTCGCGCGAAGCGACATTTTCTTTTGTCTCGCAAGCTCTCGAGTGGAACTAATTAGCCAAGACAAAAGAAAAATGTCGAGTCGGTCGACAAATGTCGCCTAGTGGAAAACCGCCTTGAATGGTATTAAATTTCTCACAACTAGTTTTTATGTGAACTGACTGAACAGTATAAAATTCCAAACTCGTACTCACTCGCGCTGTCGTAGCCGCCTCCGCAGGCAACTCTGTGACATTCGAAAAGGTGATTATCTGACACGGGCGCCATATTGACCGAGTTCACGCGGGAGACTGAGCGTGAGGTTAAAAGTAAAAGCGCTAGCTTATAGCTCCTTGCTGTCCCTTCGTGCTCAGCCAAAACATTGAAAAGCTGCCGTTTGGGAAGACACAGAGTTGCCTGCGGAAGAGGATCCATTTAATTTGTAGAGCATATACTGCTCCCAGCCTCCCGCACTTCGTTTGTGGCTACACAACGTTTATTCTAATTTGTATATTTTGGCTCTTCTCTAAAGTCGCTCATCTTGAAAAGAAATACCTCGCACTTTCTGCATATCAACCCTGTACTCGAATCGCCCTTGGTGATCTAAATAATTTCACAAGTATTCTGCACATTCACATAAGCCCTTGCCATTGCTGCTTTTACTGAATACCGAACCATATGACGACTTTCGAAAGACGGCAGATTAAACTCCGAGCAAAGATTTTTATCCTCGAGAGTCGGTTTTTCGTCACTGAATTTCTCAAACGTTGTCGGAATCCGCCATTATCGCTACTATAAGTATAAGAACAGATCAAATTATAAACGTGGACGCTTATGAGCTATTGTCGAATATGAGTCATCACCAAATTCATTGAAATTTTGCATTAATTGTATTTGCGAAGAATATTTAAGATAAGCGATCAGCCAATGAAAACACAGAACCCACCAGCCGATGCCAGGCCTTTTCGCTCTGCCCCCCGCAAAAGGCCCTGGGGACGAGGTTGGCCGAACGACATTAAAACTATTGTCTATTACTTATCAAGGCCCTTTGTTGTGGAATTCTTTAGATGAT
The DNA here is from genome assembly GCA_964035015.1 of Corallium rubrum. Classification (NCBI taxonomy): domain Eukaryota; kingdom Metazoa; phylum Cnidaria; class Anthozoa; order Scleralcyonacea; family Coralliidae; genus Corallium; species Corallium rubrum. The sequence goes on from CAXIUP010000091.1 coordinate 91,582, forward strand.
AGCTTAACACATTTAAGCAGCCTATCAAAATTTAAAACGAGTTTTAAAGTAGTATACTCTTAAAGGCTTACTCTGGCGATTAGTGTTACACGGTCCGTATATCACTATATCTATATATCTATTGTTATAATTAAAATTTTCTGTGCTTATTTATCTAAATAACCAAACTTAAAATAGATGTCACCACATAATGCAAATTGCTTCCTCGTCACTATTATACTGTATATCTGAAACCGTAACCATCCATGTTTGTATATAGGCGAGTTTCAGAGTGTTGCGCGCGCATCATTTTTCAAAAAAACTGGCAAGCTCCCTCAAAGTAAACGTACTATTTAAAATAAGCTAGAAATACATTAATGCAAACCCCTCGTGTTCATTGTTTATTATTATTAATGCACTCTGCCTTCAATCCCAGAGGCATACCACTGAACCCCTAAATTATGTTGCTTACTCCAGACAAAGGAATTGGCTTCACACAAAATGGCTAAAACCGGTACCCTGTTCCAAACTGAAAGAAAGGAGTAAATGACTGCCAGCATATAAGAACAGACTTTGCACCAGATCAAAAGTGTGATAATTATTACACTGGTAACCTGTTCCAAACTAAAAATGAAAACCATTCCCTTTCCAGTGGCACATCCCTGTATCCCTGTATAGTCAATATATGGGAGTCCCGTACCTCCCATTGTAGCACACCAGTACAAATTACATTGTCTTTTTGCACAAAATACAATATTTTGACAACCCAGTTGTATTGCTGTTTAATTGGCTTATTATACCACAGCAAGTATGTGACTATAGCAACCAGAATTTCTTCAGTTTTAGGTAAACAGTACCTCGAACAGTACTCTAGATAAATACCCCACTCCCAGGCATAAAAAGTTTGCAAATGCTTGACGACATTGTTCTAGGGAGGAATAGCTAGGCATTACTCCAATTGATGAATTTATAATAAATCATAATGCATACATCTAGAAATATAAAGACTATACTAGAAATACATGAACGCAACAACCCCTCGCCCGCTTTATATGCATTTTTTAACCCCCCTCCCCTAATTTCTGTTTTTTTTGTTGTATTAATGCATATGGGACACAGATTAGAAAACATCCAGAAAATTAGTTAGCAACGTTCATCTGTAGTCATGTATTGACACACCGAAAGAACATGCAAAGTCAATATTAAAAAAACCCAAAAAAACCCCCCGAGATGAACCAAATGACAAATTTTCATTCAAAAATATATATAAACAGTGGCCAATGTTGGCACAATGTCAACGTCCTAGCGTTCAAAGACAATTCTAGACAATATATTATTTATATTAATTTTCATTTTCAAGATTTATTCCGTTTTAACTCAGCTAAACTGGTAAATACGAATCTCTTACCGTTAAACTTTCTTCTGCTTTTGTGATCACAAACACTGCCAATTCAGTCCAGTCTTTTCGGATTGTTTTTCTCGTTCGCGGTTTCTTACGTTTTTCGTTGTTGACACATAAATATGATAAGGCATCATTCAGTTCTCTTCATGATCTAAAAAGCCGTTTGTTTCAAAATTTCTTCATCCTTCCCTCTCGATTTATGTAGAATACACCAGAGTAAAATTCTTTACCGGCTTTGTACAGTTTCAGGACACATCCTTTTTCTTTCCGTTACATTTCGGTCGGCAACATTTTCGGTCTTTATCGTATTAATTCTTAGGCTTTTTCCAGTGGTTTTAAGTCGTATTTATTGTTGTATTTTTCTCGCTGCCACATCTCTTGTTAGCCTTATTTTTTTGGTCTTTTTCCAAAGTAATATTAATGTACATTTTAGCTGAAACCATTTTTTCTGGCAAAGATTTCTTTCGTCATGATCGTTGAAAAACTATTTCGTAATCTAACCGAACTTATAAATTATAATTTGCTGACGTAAATTTAAATAATTTTAATAATTTAACAGGTTAGTTCCAGTACCCTGCTATTCGAATAGACTTGCTACAAGTCGACCTCTTGTTTGCTTGACCTCTTGTTTGCTTGACGCAGCGAGCGCGCGACGTAGTCGCGCGCGAGCGAGAGGTCGACTTGTCGAACTTGTTTCGCGCCATTTTTGGCGACCCAAAATCAGGTCGCTGAATTAATTATCTTTTCGACCAGTCAGAATACAGCGTAAGATAAACATGTTAATCATGTCGATTTCACTCGATGTCTTACAGTCTTTACAAATGGCTACGATTTCAGAAGCGATTGATAAAGCAAAGCAGTCTGTTGGCTACTCGGAATTAAGAGAGTATCAACGGCAGACTATTGAGGCTTATCTCTCTAACAGAGATGTGTTCGTTTCGGCGTCAACAGGAGCTGGGAAAAGCCTTACGTTTCAGTTAGCGCCATATGCCTTCGAGCATTTATCAGCAAACAACAAATCACTGGTTCTCGTGATCGTTCCATTGGTTTCGCTGATGAAAGACCAAGTTAACGATTTGGTGAGTCGTGGAATTCCTGCTTCTTATGTTGGGGACGACTGCTCGGAAGATCAACTGAGAGATATCTTGGATTTCAAGGCCAGAATTGTGTTTGGGAGTCCCGAAGCCCTTCTGAACACTTACCGCCATATATTTCGCCACTTGAAAAGCAACTTAAAAGCCGTGTTTGTCGATGAAAGCCATTGCATTGCGAAGTGGTAAGTTTTTACTTTACATTTAATTGAGTAAAATCCAAACGTGGCAATGTCGTTTGCTTCCTCTGGTTTGCTTCTTTCCATCAGTGTAGAGCAGTAATATTACTGTAATTGTTCTCGAAGTTATATGCAAAAATTTTTTAGTGAAATGTCCTATCAGAGCATTAGAAAAAAATTAAATGAACCAAAATTTTGCAATTTATAATTGAAATTATTTTTTTAAAAAACGCATTTAAATTCCTTTCCATTGACAAGAGGGAGCAAATCAGTACATGAATTGTGTCTGTAGTGTCAATACTGTTCATTAGATAAATGTATTTTTATTTATTTAAACTTCCGTGTAATTGTAATTTTCATGCATTTTTCACTCTATTCTAAATGGGTTACATCTTGTATTAGCTCTAAATGTGTTGCAAAACCGTTTTCTTATGTGTAAAATGAACAGAGACGTTGACTGTAATAGTAAGTGAAGAATGTGGTGAAGCTTTTGAAAATGACATTTTTCCACCTGAAAAACTTGTGTGTCTGCCTCCGCAATGGAGATATTAAGTCCCTTCTACAACAACCCAATTTTTAATGACATGCTGTATATTTTTTTTGTCAGAGGAAAAGACAGCCTCACAGAAGAAGCTTTTAGAAAAGACTATGGAAGACTAGCAGAGCTGCGTTCATTGGTACACAGGGAAGTTCCTTTTATAACACTCACTGCAACAGCAACAGAAGCAACACGAAAGAAAATTATCAAGGATCTGTGTATGAGGGATTGTGTAGAGATCATCGGGGACCCTAACAAGCCAAACATACGCTATACTGTAAGGGATGTCGATCACGAAAACTTGTATGACACTTTTAAATCAATTATTAATGAATTAGAAGAAAAGCAGGTGGATGCTACAAAGGTGATGGTGTTTTGTCGAAGAAAGGAACATGGAAAAGAACTGTTTGAACTATTTACCAATTGTCTCGGACCAAAGGCCTATTATAGGCCCACAGGAAAGGAGCCCATGGATGACAGATCTCGACTATTTGCCATGTATCACAAGAAAACACACAACCTTGTAAAAAAGACTGTAGAGACTGAGTTTTGCAAAGAGAATGGAACTGTACGAGTTGTGTTTTGCACTATTGCATTTGGGATGGGTGTAAACGTCAAAGGAGGAAATGTGGTTGTTCACCTGGGACCATCAAGTGGGCTTGATGACTATCTTCAGGAATCTGGTAGAATTGGGCGCAATCCAGCGAGCTCCCATGCAATATTGTTAAAGTACAAAGGCTGTACCCGTAGCCGCAACATCTCCAAGCAAATGAAAGTATATGAATTAGAAGAAAAGCAGGTGGATGCTACAAAGGTGATGGTGTTTTGTCGAAGAAAGGAACATGGAAAAGAACTGTTTGAACTATTTACCAATTGTCTCGGACCAAAGGCCTATTATATGTACAGGAAAGTGCAAGTGCTTATGCAAATGTCCTAATAAAGAACAGTGCTCTTGTTCCGAGACATGCAATCAGAGTGATCACCAGTCTATGTTTGAAAAACTGATGAGCTATACAACTACCAGTTCTTTGTTGCATGGAGATGCCAAGGGAAGAAAGCTTAAAGGGGAAATGGCAAAACAGTTAAGAGACAATCTTTTGGAATATCGTCTTAAACTTTCAGATAACCTCAAACATGAACAGTTACTGACTGGCTTAGATTTGGCTACTGGTTTCACAAGAACTTTAATAGATTCAATTGTTGAAAGTGCAAAGGAACTTTCCAGCATTGAAATGCTTTTAGAGAAATTCACCTTCTTTGAACGGAAACAAGCTGAACATGTTTGGCAATGTCTGTGTGACTTAGATGACAGCAGTAGTGATGATGGTGATGACGATGATGATGATGAAACGGAAGAAACAGAACTAGGGGCTAGTAGTTCTGAAGATAGTGACAATGGGCCTTTGTTTCCAAGATGCAGGCACCCATGATTACAAGACAGCTCTGAATACAGTGAATGAAAGTATTGTACTTTTTAATTTTTTTAAACTTTCAGATAACCTCAAACATGAACAGTTACTGACTGGCTTAGATTTGGCTACTGGTTTCACAAGAACTTTAATAGATTCAATTGTTGAAAGTGCAAAGGAACTTTCCAGCATTGAAATGCTTTTAGAGAAATTCACCTTCTTTGAACGGAAACAAGCTGAACATGTTTGGCAATGTCTGTGTGACTTAGATGACAGCAGTACGGTGTAGATCAAATATTTATGAATTAGTTATTGAAAAAGGTAATCTTGCTTCGAGCCTACATGGTAGCATATTGTACATTTATCTCAAATTTTTGGTAAAAAGTGATGAAATGTAAATAATGTTGACCAAAAATAAATTTGAATTAACCCATTAAAGATGTAGAACATCCTACTTTGTCATTCTATTCTAACACCAGACGATTTACTCTTCAAGGAAGGTTCTTGCATCTTAATGGATTAACTAAAACAAATGCTGCTAGCACTTTTATGTTAGAAGTTAAACTGAAATGCACTTGTAGCAAGCTTAAGATAACCAATTTCATTTGTGTCCATTGTATAGTATTTTTTTTATAGATTATTGGTAGGTTTATATATGTGGCAAAATCCACAACTCTGAAAGAAATTACACAATGTTACTAGTTCATTGGAGTAACTACACCTATGCCCTTAAGACCAAAATTTGTAAAGATACACTACAATAAGTACGGTAACTGTCTTATTCAGTTGTGGTCAAAACTAGCTGAAAGAGATAAAGCTAGACAGTCATAGATGTTTTGATCAAATGCCATTCATCTGTATGTGAGCAGACTTTCTTTATCTCTTTCATTTAGGTACTGTACAACCAAACATAATAATATTATTGAATAATACTTATGTGAGTCTCACATTTGAGATATTTGTACCATAGTGACTCTATTTGAAACCATTGTATTTAAAAATGTCAAATTTTATAATAATGTTTCTTGTTGAATTTTTTCAGTGACTTGCCAATCCATGTCTTCAGCTTTTCACAGTCAATTGAGTCAAGCAAGTTGTTAGGCATGTCCTCAAACGCTGAATGTGCTCGTCCTTGTATATTACTGAACACGTTGGCTGGGAGCAAATGGTCCACCAGTGCTAAGACATCTTCCTCTGTAGACATCATAGTGTGTTTTCCTGATGGTTTTTTCACTTGTGTTGTGTGATCAAAGTTATGTAAAATGTCACAAGAAGGCATTGTGCTTCGGCCAACACGTTTCGTAGTCTTCTCAGTGATTTCCCCACGGAAACTTTGGCAGTCGGTCTTGAATGATTTGTTATCGTGCTCGATTTCCAAATCCATCGGATGGTTGGTGTCTACTTTGCCATGGTGGTTGACAAAGCGGTTCCAGATCAGAGAGTGGGCAAGCCTAGGGCTTAAGAGGCAGTTCACTTGGGCTTGAAGCTTGAGCATGGCAAATGCATACTTCGGGCAGTTAGATACTTTGAAGTACAGGCAAAAATACTTGTATATCCTGATTAGGCGAGGACCATCAGCAAGTTTGATGGCGTCATTATGGTTGAGACGAAGAAGCAGCATCACCAAAAGTTGATGTGTATAGTTTCGAACCTTGTCTTCGACTTCACCTTGCAAATTTTCGTTTGGTAACTTTCGAGATTCTCTAATGTCATGCTTTTCTTCTTCATGTTTCTTTAGAGCACTTGGACGTTTATACGCTTTGCCACAAACACTGCACTTCAAATCATTACTTAACCAAGCAGTAGCTGGTAACTCTGGGACACTGTAAATGACATTCTCATCAATGAAATCTGAGATGACCTTGACTGCAAACTCATTCTTGCTTTCCTCATCCACTGCAAGACCACTGTAGACGTTTCTAGTGCACTTGTCATCCACAGTTGCCACACCAAAATGTACGAGTGCCCCATTTATCAAATATGCATCAGTTACCTTGTCAAGAAACTCGCTGGCAGCATAATACCGATTATGCGGATCATTTGACACATTTCTAGCATCGATGGCATTTCGCATAGCATACAGTGTACCAGCATCTCTTGCTGATCCAGTGCTGTATAAGTGATTCCATATTACCTAGAAAACCATATATATCACATGTTATCATGTCAAATATTGTTTTAACCCATTAAGTTACAGGAATCTCCTCTTGACAAGTAAAATTGTCTGGCGCTAGACAAAGTAAAAGAATAAAGTAGGGTGAATTGCAGCTCAATAGGTTAAGGTGCTAATTGTGCCCTGTTGTGCCATATTTGTTTTTTTTTCACTTTTTCTGAATGTCATACAACATTACTCTGTCTAATGCCAGATGATTTTACTCTATCTACTGCCAGTATGTAAAGGGAAGACTGTTGCACCAGTTTAGTGAGTTAAATTTAGCCCAATAATGGTTTTGGTACAGATATTTTTATCTGCATACATTATGTACTTATTGGATATATAGGTGTACTCTAAAATTTACAATTTAATTATTATTACTTTCATCCACTCCATTTGCGTGTGAAAGTCCTCCGTCTTGGGAATAAGGCCCTCTAACCTTGCTGAAGGAGTCCTTGCATCTTGCATGGCCGACTGAGCTTCCTTGTGCCTTTCATAAGTTAAATAGTCCCCGCCACTCAAAACCTTGACTGGTTTACTTTCTTTTGAGCTCTCATCATGTCCTGGAACATACTTGTGCAAGAATGTAACAATGTCAATCATGTCCTCTTCGTATTGTTCATTATTGTGTAAAACTCCAAGGTTTACCTGGTAAATAGTTTAAAGCCAATTTATCATACTGTAGTTCCTTTGTAGTATGGGCATTATTAGTGACAAAATATTAGTCATGCTATTTATCGGGCACTTGACTTATACGACTCTGTCCACTTTGATTATGGGCAGAGTCGTATACGTCTATTGTCCAAGAGACATACGGATATTTTGTTGTGTGCCACAGTTCAATTATTGTTATGGCATTATCTAACCTTTTCCGTTTTCATCCTTGTTTTTTCCATGTTCTCATGAGTTACACAGGGAGGTAGATGGTCCTTGAGCCAAGACAAAGCAGGAATGTAATGGGCCCACTTGAGACCCACAAGCACAATCATCTCTTCCTTTAAGATGGTTTGTTCCTCAGGACTGGGAATAAATGATGAAAATGGTACTTTATTAACATCCGCACTTGGAGCATTGGAAGGAAGGTGATTTGAAGGAATTATATTCTTGAAAGCCACTAACTGAAACAGATGATGGTCCTTGTTCCTGTTCTTTACTGTTATTTGTCTTGTGCGACAGTTTATGTCTACATTATCTCCGGTAAAAGAGTATCCAGGATGCATGGTTTTCCTGTGTGTTTTGAGTTTCAACTTGCATTCCTCAATAAGCTCGGTGTTGTCAGCAGCTTCTACTTTCTTCAACATTTCTAACATTTCTTGTTCTAGGTTTTCCCCTCTTTCAACTTCTTCTTTCCATTCCAGTAACTTCTTGTCAAAGTCCTCTCCAAGTTTCTCCATCAAAGTAGCTGTAGCATCATAGCCGAGACATATGTTGAGTGCTATAAATGTGATACAACTTGGTTTCCACATGCAACATGCAAGAGTTTTTACAATACGTCTTCAGCAGACCTCATACCAGTGGTGGATTAAGGGGGGGGGGCTGACTGGGCTGTAGCTAGAGGCCCCTGGATCCCAGAGGGCCCTGGGACACCAACAGTCTTATAAACAGCTAACTTAATATGCCCAATCTGAAAAACAGCCAGGGGCCCCAGGTCACCTTAATCTGCCCCTGCCTCATACAGGTTTAAATAATTGGCCAATTTATCTAATTGTCCGATTTATCCAATTGTACAATTCATCTTACTTATAATTAAATCTACATAATTTAACATAATAATTATTCCAACAAACCTCTTAAATCCAACCTTTTTTAGACCACCTTTCTTCAGTACAACTGATTTTATGCGCCTTGTCGCATCAAGGTCTGAATTGAACACAGATATCAGCTGACATCCAGCATCTAACATTGGAGGCAAGATGGCTTCATCCTTCTTGTGTATGTTCCGTGTTTGAGATGGGTTACTTACTGATGCAGTGAGAAACTTGTGAAACAGTGGACACCTATCATTCAGTTCATTGTTCACTTCATCCCATTTAAGGGAGATTAGTTTGTCCTTTTCTTTTTGTCTCAACAAAGATGGCTGGGATAAGGTGCACAGTCCTGTTAATTCTTTGGTTATTTGCTTTGCAGCTTGTTCCAAAATGTACTCATTGCATTCCTCAATTTTGAATACAGCAGCAGCAAAGGTCTTAAGGGGATTTAGGGCAAGCTGTCTTGCAAGGGCTGCCCTCTCTTCACACAAATTGACTCTTCTAGTTGGACTGCTTGGGTAGTTGATGATGATCTATAATTAAAACAGACAAAGAACTCAGTACAATTTGTGAATTTAGGCTCGGCTTTGTGGCTAACAATTGAACAACAATATATTCCCAGGCTTCAAATTAAGTAATTTACGATGTAGTGCAATTGCAGCATTTGTCATTGGGAGGAAACGCTATAAATATGAAAGGTTTAAAATTTGCGAGCAATCTTGTCAAAAGAAACACGTTACAGTCTTCTTCAAGTATAAGCATATGGTGGCAGGGTTCGAAATAACGTTCAGAAAATATGCCTAATTTTGTCGGCTGTTTTTTGTAGGTCAAAATTTTTGCCGGCTGTTTCCCAAGCAGCAAAGTTACGTTCTGGACATAGGCCCAAATAATGTATTGTAAACCAAATACTGGTTTCTTTTCGATCATATACAGAGAAATCAAAACAAATTACCATAATTCTGATCTTGGCAAAAGCAATTTCGCCGATAACCCAAAGTTTAGTTATATTTTGAAATGAGAAATTGCCGGCAAGGTCCTAAAACTGCCGGCAGCCGGCTATCGCCGGCAGCCGGCTGCTATTTCGAACCCTGGGTGGTCAGGATTGATTTTGGGCATTATCATGTGGGCAACGTATTATTAGTTCTTGCTTTTATCTTTGCATTTTTAATAAGGTAAATAATTTCAGCTAGAAATTTCCAACACGAAAAACACCTTTAAAATAATAAACCGATTGCGGATTGGCGAAGTATGTATTAACCAAGACTGCACAATACTCAATAGACAGTATTAACTCCGTCTTCGTTTCGGAAAGTACTTTGTCTTTATTTAATAGTTGTTTTGCATAAGTATACGTGAAAGCCGGTGTGACATTTTGGCTTCCAATAAAGTTTCTCAAAAAAAAATCGCCCGTCATCTACTAAATGCAAAAAACCCAAGAATTACAAAGTAATAAAAAACATTTTTCATTAATGTTACATAGAAAATAAGGTCGAAAATGAAAATCGCACCATCATTTGGACACACCGATACAGCATTTTCTCGACAAATTAGATTAGGAAACACGCATTACAAACAAATCGGTTTACCTGAGTCAAATTGTTTTGTTCCCCATCTAAATCACTAACATCAACTTGTGAGTAAGCTTCTCTTGTTCTTGGTATTGGTGTAACACTGTAACTTTCCGACTCAAACAAAGCACGTTTACTAATATGAGTTCGAACCTCACCGTCCTCATTAGCTGGGTGAAATCGAGAAAGCCGCTTCACCGACGTTATTTTCCTCTTTTCTCCAATCGATTCAATAGATGACTCAAACTTTGAGCGGACGTCAATAATCTTTTTTACCAAAGTCTCGTTCTTTGTCAGCACAATTTCTGCACAAGATATTCGTGAGTAAAGCGGCAACGGCGAATTCTTGCCCGAGTAACAATTCCAAATTCAAACACGCTTTAGTTTTCCTATCCCCAGCAACCAGTCTTCTTCTATAGTCCTTGTTTTCAATATCTTTTGCGCAGAGCAAACAAATTATATCTTTAGATCCAGGAGATACGCATACTCGATCAATTGTTTTCGTCGGAGTATTTTCCGTCATTTGCAATTGTCACACGGGACAAAGCAAAGCCACACACGTAGTAATTATTATAATCATGGCCGCCCCCTTTTAATTAATAACTAAAAATTAACAGTTTTGGCGCGAAACGCAAATAAAAACACAGCAAGTTCGACAAGTCGACCTCTCGCTCGCGCGCGACTACGTCGCGCGCTCGCTGCGTCAAGCAAACAAGAGGTCAAGCAAACAAGAGGTCGACTTGTAGCAAGACTACTATTCGAACTGCGCAAGTTGTGGATTTGATAATATATATATATATATATATATATATATATATATATATATATATATATATATATATATATATGTATATATATATATATATATATAAACAGGTTTCAGAATTACTTTCAGCTTTTCATCTCGCGTGTAAAGTGGACTCCACGCACGTCGAGGTTAGCACCCTCACTGGGCTCCGGGACAAAACAATGTGCAGTACAGTGAATGTATGAAAATGTCAAATACATGATTGTATAGTACATGTATGCCACCAACAATTCCTACACAGAGATACATTGTTTAAATACGTTTTATGTTGTTATTAATAAATAAATGTTTTAAAAAGTATCTCTGTACCTTCGCCTAATTTTCGACCTCTATCCATCTCTCACATGTGTTATTAGTCACGAATTCAAGTTTTTCTCTTCGCAGTCTCTCTTTCTCTTGTGCTATTCTTTTTGCTGTGTTTTCTGGCATAATTTCTAGCCTTTCTCTTCGCTGTTCCTCTCCGCTGAGGTAGTTCTAGACACCGTGTTTAGCCTTGATATATATTGCGAGTCACTCTTTTCGTTTCTTCGACTATAAACTCTGATGTAATTTTAGACGCTGTGTTTTGTTTTCCTCAAGTCGATCGCTTATACTGTAGTTCTCCTTGTATCTTGCTCTGGCCTAGTGCTGCTCACTTCGGCCTGTTCCCTTCGGTTGTTCGCTTGTTTCTTTGTCTTGTCTTTCCCTTGAATACGTCTCAACATTTCTAGCTAGCCTATAAACATTTTTTCTTCTCCGAACTTTTGTACTCGAACTCGAACGAATCTGCTGTTTTTGACTAAAACACGTGTACCCTTTTAACCACCATCACCCCACGGATCCCCAACATGGTCTCCGTTGATCATTACATATAAATAAATAAATAAATAAATAAATAAATAAATAAATAAATAAATAAATAAATAAATAAATAAATAAATAAATAAATAAATAAATAATATATATATATATATATATATATATATATATATATATATATATATATATATATATATATATATATTTATCCTTCTCAAAAGTACCTCAAAAGTCTACAGGCTGTTTCATCTAAAAAAAAATCTTCAGGCGGATCTGCCTGAAGATTCTTTTAGATGAAACAGCCTGTAGCAGAACTTTTGAGGTAAGCGAAAATCTATATTTGCTCTAACTATATGTTATCGAGCACTCTTTGTGTTTCGTAGACCAAAACCCACACGTATATATATATATATATATATATATATATATATATATATATATATATATATATAGATATATAGATATATACATATATATATATATATATATATATATATATATATATATATACATATGTATATATATATATATATATATATATATATATATATATATATATATATATATATATATATACACACACAAATGGATACTCCAAACCGCCAACATGGGTACAATCCCCGACCGGACTTACCGCCCACTCCGTCGTTATTAGTACCCTCGCGTCGCGAGACCCGCTTCGCGAACCAAACGAACACGAGGGGACAAAAAAAAGATATAGTTTCTGGATATTTAACACTGTTATTCTGCTGTTGTTGGCTCGCTAGCAAGTCTGTTTGCCATTGTTTACTTTGTACAGAGCCCGCCAAGAGCCCGCCAATGCCTTTCCAAAACGATGCGCGCGCAACACCCCGAAACTCGCCTTAAAAAATCTACGTCCACACAAAAACATCCTGATCAAAAATGTCTACTTTGTAAGACCGTCTTCAAAAATTGCTGTTTTCGTTCACTATTTTATCGTTTACGTGTGAACGTTAAGTCATTCCATAAAAAAAAAAACATTCCAAAAATCAGAATACGTAAAAGGATTCATCAGTTTTGCTTTGCGCACCTTTTCTGCGAGTAATTCGTCAATACTAATTCAAGACGTAACCAAGTGTTAGTGAGGAAAACACATAAAAATGTCGAGAAGAAAGTTCAATCAGCTACTAAGAACTTAACAAGAAGATACTAACACTCAGTGGCCCCATTTTTTTCAATGATCAATTTTCTCCACTACCGGCTCTACAGCATATATGTATATGAAAGAATAGAGAAAAAATCATTTCGAGAATTTAAAATATCGTACGCTTTTTGTTCTTGCGGCTTGAGAAAAACATGTAACAATGAAATGTGCACATTCTTGTGTCGCGAAAATGTTTGATATTAATTGTTATTTTCGTCATATTTTCTTCCATTGTTTGTTGCCACTAAATAGTTGATATATAAGTGCATCTAAAATATCAAATATTTTCCCACTCAGTATAAATATACTAAGTGCTTTTAAGAAGGATTTTTCAAGATAACAAGATGAAATTAAAAGTTAGCCAAAATAGCTACAAATTGGGAAAACATCATGATTTACTGGCAGCTGTACTTTCTAACAAGTTCGGTAACCCCAATTTTTTTTGTTTTTGTTTTTAATATAAGTATATATATATATAAAAACTAAGCCTGGGAAGTTTCAGCAAATTTTCATTTCGGGAAGAATTACCAAGGTAAGGTAAACAGAAACATATTAACACGAACGCGGCGGTAAAAACAAAAAGAGAAATTTGGTCCGTATACGGAAAGTATTTACCAAGAGGTATATATATTTGCCCTTGTTCCACGTACAGAGCTTCATCGCCCAATCTGTACAAATACCTCAGGCAAGCCATGGCGAGATCTGTCAGATCTGTCACCTCTGAAAACACTAGGACGATGCTGTATCTGATTTACAACTATATTATTAGCCTGTCATTTCTTTGGTCTTTCTTCATTGATTTTTAATTTTAAGCGTAATGAAATTACCGTAAATCTAATTGAGGTATTTCAAGCTATGTATGTATCTTATTTGCATAAACTTTGGCTTCGATTTTCTCGGCTGAAATAGTCCGTATCACAAAAATAATCAGTACAGTAAACATGTATAACACGGTTCAACATAAAATCACAGCTCACTATAGGCGCGTTGAAGTTTGCCGAGTTTCCAGACTACAATCATCAATAATTTATGAAGAAAATTCAAGAGAAATACAAATTTGGTCTGATTTACATCAACTTTCCAAGTTCTCACTTTAATGGCCCATTTCCACTCAGGAGAATTTTCCTTGGACAGGACATTTTCTTTTGTCTCAAACTCATTAGTTCTGCTCAAGAGCTCACAAGACAAAGGGAAATTTCCTATCCAAGGAAAATTCTCCTGAGTGGAAATGGGCCTTAAAGACTAGGAACGGACAGGAAAGTTTCTTTTGTGTTAAAGACTTAAAGTCATTAGTTCCGACCGAGAGCTCACAAGACAAAGAAAACTTTCCTGTCCGTTCCTGTCTTGAGGAAAATTTTCCTGAGTGGAAACTACAATCGTGGAATAATTACATTGGGACACAGCGTATGTCAAGAGACTTCTGTGCGCACGCGATTTATCTTTAAAATGTGCCCTCCCCTTCCCCCTCCGATCAAGGTTGCGACCGACTTTTTGTTTGCTAGGACTCAGAAATGTCCCCTGTAAATCAACATTGATTGGTGGGGGGTGGGGAGGGGTAAAACAACGTTATTTATCCCACGATAGTGAAATAAGCAAGATGGAAGCTAATTGAGCTTTAGTGTCCCAATGAATTATTCTCGGATTGTAGCCTTAACAAGCACTTACCGGATATTGTCGTTGAGAAGGTCAATTACATGACCGCTATCATGACCGCGATCCGACTCCGGTAAACAAAAATAGTACATTTTATCGTATTCAAGAGGATCGTTGCACAGATTTCCGGTAGAACCCCACTGTTCTTTTACTTCTAGTTTCTTGTCATTGGGAGCCAGCACAGCACACAGCAATGATTCACTTATCTTAAGCACTGCCAAACAAACTACGCGAATACGCGGCACTGGTGATTGGTTGTGTTCAGCAGTTTGAACGCCAGCGTCTTCGCTCTTCTTCACACCTGCGAACGTTCTACAAAAAAAGTGTTTTTGTTTGAAAAATCTATGATGAATTTAGGGACAGTTCACATGAAGCGAGCTAGCCCGGTAATGGGCTAATTTTATGTCGACGTCACGAAAATCTTTCTGACTACAAAAAATAATTAAAATACCCTGTGTGCTATATACTTGCAGAAAAACGAAGCCAATTTTGTTTTGTTATACCACTCTGCACTTCCCAAATAGTCGTAATAAGACTTTCATAATATAAGATCATCCCGGTAACCGGGCTAGCCTGCTTCATATGAACGGCCTCTTACGTACTTTTTGACAAAACATACAAATTATACGCACATGGAAACTGACACATGCATGGAACAACGAAGAAAAGGAAACGAAAAACTGCAAAAGATGTTACTCTGTTATTATAACAGTTCATTTTTGTTATTATAACATTTAATTTTCGTTTAATGATACGAGTACTGCAGGGATTGACGAGAACCGATATGACGACGTCTGAAAATCAACAAATATTTTTACTGACATAAATATTGCAAACCGCACTCTGGCAAAAGATGTTACTTTCTCACTTTAAGTGTTCTTCCAAATAAGACAGACTTCATTTGAAATTCTTCTTCTTCACAAAACAGACTTAATTTTCGTTTCATAAGCACTTTAAATTAAAGTGTTAAAAATGTTGTTTGCATGGATAGCCAAATGAACTGTATATACTTACTTGCAAAAATGTAGGACAGAAAAGCTTATTTGTAGGCTATCCTTTCGGGTTCGTTTAATCGTTGCATCTCGTTTCCACTGTGTTTCATCACAATTAGGAGCCTTATCACTCTGCAGCAACACTCCAAATTTTGGACAGAAGGGAAGCCTTTTTCCAATAGGAAGAAATTTATCATCAATATCGGCAACACCAGCAGTGCAGTAAGAAAGCTCAACTTTGACAGGTTTCAGAAAAGCCTCTTTCTGTCCAGAAACTTGAAGAACTGGTAAATGTATCAGATCATCGTTTACTTTTTTGTTTGGTGGAAGCAACTAAGAAAAAGAAAGATATCAATTACACGTTTTTCCTTTCAATGAACTTGAATCGATGTTCGTTTAAAGATTTAAAGTACTTCATAAATGCAATACAATTTTTCAAATTTCATTCCGAAACTCATTAGAAATTTATGAGCTAATTAGCTAATCAGAAGAAAATATTTGGTCATATGCATGACTTTTGAAACCCGGTGTGACGCGAAATTAGGTAGAAGAAAAGTCTGGCACTGAGTAGTTTTACATCCGGGTTTGCATTTTTACCCCCCAACTATACAAGATGGCAGTCTTAAATTGGTTACCCGCGTTTGACTGCAGTTCCCCCCCAACGCCTAGTTTTATGATTTCTATGGCCTGCAAAATCTGTGACTCCTGTGGTATAGTATGTGCACAGTGCATGGTAGCTTTCTCAAAGTCCTCCCCACCCGGGACACGGACTTTTCAAACTTGCAGCGCGCCATTTTTACTGACCCAAATTTCAGTCAGTGACGTAGAATCATTTGAACCAATCAGCGTCTAAAATTTATATTTCGGGGGGTGGGGGAGGGAGGTATTAATTTGACCTTCATGCCAAAGACTGAAGAACCGAACACAGAATAAAGATTAACCAGAAGTCCGACTCGCGAAAAGAAGTGTCCCATTATTTTTATGCGCATGCGCCAGTCGGCCATATTGAAAGTACAATCGAAATATAGTAAGGTTAGATATACTGCCGAAACAGAGAACGTAGGAGTCCAATGTTTCGAGCGAAGGCCCTTCGTCAGAGAGAAACGCTACTTTTATTACGTATTGAAAGTAAGTGCCCCGGAAAATTAGCCTTCTCGTCCTTGCGACCCTCGGGCTCCTGTAGTCAATTATTCTTGGCCGTCTTGTGACCTTTTAATTAACTTCATATTGATATCTATATATATAAATAATATTTAGTTAAGTAATTTACTTCAGAAAACCATTCTTTGGAGATAAAATTCTTTGACCACGAGGTTATTAAAGCTCCAGTGCGTGGATACTACGGGTAAAAGTCCGTGGCAAAAAAGTGCCCTACTCACGAAGCTGAGTTTTACATTTCTCGATTATGCCGACACATATGTTTATTGAAGATGGCTAAAATTTTCGGAAATACGCATTGTTGAAATACATCGGGTACGTATGTTGTGAGAAATTTGTAAGCTTTCATTCGCTATATAGTTCAAATCATAGTGTTACCTGTAACTTTTTAAAATGTTCAAAATGTGCATACCATTGACCATAAAAGTTTTAATATTTTTTTATATGTTGAAAAGGTATGATCACTAATTTGCACCAAAAACGTTTTCAACTTCAACTAGAAATCTGCAAGCTTTTCCACTCCTTTCATGTTTGAATTAACTTTTGTTTAAGAAATATCTGAGGTTCATACCAGAAGTCTTTCTGAGGTTATAGCAAACACCAAAACAGCAAAAGGCAAAAAAAAAACTTAAGAAATTCATCCAGTTCAGACGGTGCAGACCAAAATGTTTTTTTATTTTTTAAAGTAAATGGCACTTCACAGTATCCTATGTTTAATATGTTGTTCAGGGCTGTACGTTTATAATTTAAAAACAATATCCAAAATTCTATAGCACATGTGAGGAGTCCATTTCCCATCATATCTTATTTTACGAACAATGGTGTGTACATTTTGAACATTTTAAAAAATTACAGGTAACATAAAAATTTGAACATTGAATGAAAGCTTATAAAATTTCTAACAACATACGTACCTGATGTACTTCAACAATGGGTAGTTCCAAAAATTTTAGCCATCTTTTTCTATAAACAAATGTATCGGCATAAATCAAGAATTGTAAACTCCAGCTTTGCGAGTGCAGGACTTTTTTGCCACGAACTTTTACCCGTAGAACAGACACGTGTTTCGCTGTACTACAGCTCATCAGTGTAGCTTGGAACAATCTGAATGAATTTCATCAATTACTTATACACATGCGATCGTCGGTGACAACCGCATGTGGGACAGCATCGGTGAAGTACATTCAGATAGTGTGAAGTGCGCATGGGCCCAGAGTGCTCAAACTTCCACAAGGGTAGTATATATATATATATATATATATATATATATATATATATATATATATATATATATATATATATATATATATATAACATTAATTAAAAGGTCACAAGAAAGGCCAAGAATAATTGACTACAGGAGCCCGAGGGTCGCAAGGACGAGAGGGCTAATTTCCTGGGGGCACTTACTTTCAAAATGGCGCCGCGAGGACACTTACATCAAAGGTGCCGACACTGAGTCGGACTTCTGGTTAATCCTTATTCTGTGAACCGAATCATCGAGCGTTAGTAATGCTATTTGTTATGGCATCAAAAAATTAGGTTACCAAGAAATCAGAGAATTTTATAAGAGGAGCGGGAAATTCACCCATTTATAAAGTCGACCACGGATGCCAGTATGTTACTTTAGTTTAGTTTAATAAATTCGCCAAGAAATTACATACAAGTCAAACACTGGAAACATTTACATACTAGAAATACATGAATGCAATAAACCCTCGCCGCTTTTGCATGAATGTTTGTAAATACCCCCTGATATTCCCTCAGCTGAAAAGAAAGAAAAAACACTTAGAAACACTTACGCTCTTTTTTATTGGGGGGCCTGGATATAGCCACTCCTGATGATCAAAATATAGTTTTAATTCTAGTAGAATATTTGAAATAAAAAGCCCAGCAGTTTTAATAACTCGATTTTTTTGAAGAAAAAGGTAACGAGGAACAAAGAAAAATTTAAGGATGATATTTCGTGAAAACTATTGAGATGAAGAAATTGAAAGTCGCATGCACGGTTTGATCTCGACCATGTTACCGTGCAAGTCGACTGTGTTAACCACCAGACCACCGAGGCAGGCGGAAAAATTTTGTCAAAATATTAGGGTTATATTTTACACTTCTTTCTGTGTTTACAAAAAACATCGCTACAGCATCTGAAAACATTTTTCAATTTAAAGGCACTGAATTGGTTGAAAACTATCAAACAACTACCTGGCAGGCTGCCACGGCAATATTCATTTATGACATTTCAAAGTGCTGAAATTGTTTTCACCTACGTTAATATATTACATACCTACGTTTTCACCTATGTTAATATATATTTCAACAGCATTTGTACGTTTTACAGAAAAAAACACTGCTCCTTTTCCGATTTTTACGCCAAATTATGGACAAGCTACGTTGTTATATTAACAATAAAATGGTTTTACAATAAGAAAACTATTTGAAAAAAGATATATTAAGACGGCAGCCACAGATAAAAAATACAACAGGCTAGCAACGAACATGCAATGGATAAGTTTAAAATACTTTAAGGATATACAGGATAGGATATACACAGGATCGGAAAACTCGAACAGTTTTACTACTAAATGTTCGTGATTACTGAGAGCGGCTCTATATATTTTTACTGTAAACTTAAACAGTTTCGCCGGCCTTTATTTCTTCGTCGGTTTTTATTAAAGTTTCACTCTTGCTTTCTCCTCCTTTCGAGTTTCGGTTTGACGGGTTTCCTTCTACTCAAGACGTTGTTTTGCTTTTATATACGTAGACGTTGATTTGTTTCTGTTCTTTCAAAAGTGATATACGTTTCCCAAAGACTCCTCTCTCAAGTCTTTTATTTATTTGTTAGTTCCCCAGTGCCCCACAATGCTTAACCGCGCATGGTCCGTCCACACATATATACAAATAAATAAATAAATATTCAGATGACAGAAATTCGTTCGCATATCACGTTTGTCCACGCGTGTAAAATGACTCCACGCGTGTCGAGATTAGCACCCTCACCGGGCTCCGGGCCTTCGGCTCCACGTCCGGGCTCGGGGACAATAGTTACAATATGTGGCAGGGAGTGGAAACAGGACCGAAGTCCCAATTGACATCCAATCCCCTTACAATGAGACAATACAACTTTAATTCTAATACTACGGACTACACCAAAACTACAAAGACATTCAGTAAGACTTTATTTTTATTTTTAACTTGTCTATTATACTTCAGTATTGCACGCGCATTCTAATATCTGTAGTTTCGTCTTAACATTACTGATTTCAACACGACTCAAAATCCCTCCTAAAGACTGGAAGGTCGAAACGCGTCGAGGGTTATCTAAAGCACAGACCTACATTAATCCTTCCACGCTTCATTCTTCTCCCAAAACATACATCAAACCGCAGGCATATTTTACAACCTATTGACTGAAACTAGACACTTCGCGTGAAACTCAACTGCTGTAGTCAAACGTAAAGTATCAGGCTTAAAAATGAGCGAAAGAAACTGGCAAATTTATGTAACTTACCACAAATAACAGTGCGTTGTCGCCGCCGTGGTAGAACACAAAGTATTATACTCCAAATTAGTCCTGACACAACGCCAGTGAAGGTCTCACTACCCACCATATTTTATAAAATTTTCTTACACTCTCACGCTCTACACTGACTTTCATGCTTATTTGTTTGCATAGGCAGCAAGGACATAGTCAAAACAATATTCTTCGTAAAGTTTGTAAAGCTCTGAGCTATAGTAAGCGAAATATCAGCTTTCAAGTAAACTAATTCGGGCAGTCGCTTTAGAATAATCTTAACTTTCTCTTTTACGCTCTTACGGTCTACACGGACTTCCACGCTTATTTGTTTGCATAGGCAAGCAAAAACATAGTCAAAACAATATTCCTCGTAAATTTCGTGAAGTTCTAGGCTAAACTTTTCAAAATATTAGCTTTCGACCAAACAAATTAAATATACATAACATCAACACTAGCCCTAGCCTGAGAAAACAGCCGCCCCTTCACGCTCGCCCCACTAGCCCAGGACGGCCTTAATTTAGCCTTTATTCAGCACGATAATGGTGTAATTTCATTGGTCGTTTCAGCTGACGTTAGTTGGGGGAGTATAAGCGAGCCATAAGAACGTCTGCGAAGGAGACTAGTTGCTGCCTGAGAGAGAGAGGGAGGGGGAGGGGGAGGGGGAGAGGGAGGAGGAGGAGGAGGTGGAGAGGGAGGAGGAGGTGGAGAGGGAGGGGGAGGGATAGAGGGATAGAGGGGTAGAGGGGTAGAGGGGTAGAAGGGTAGAGGGGTAGAGGGGTAGAGGGGTAGAGGGGTACAGGGGTAGAGGGGTAGAGGGGGGGAGAGAGAGAGAGAGAGAGAGAGAGAGAGAGAGAGAGAGAGAGAGAGAGAGAGAGAGAGAGAGAGAGAGAGAGAGAGAGAGAGAGAGAGAGAGAGAGAGAGAGA
This sequence comes from Corallium rubrum, assembly GCA_964035015.1. Taxonomy (NCBI): domain Eukaryota; kingdom Metazoa; phylum Cnidaria; class Anthozoa; order Scleralcyonacea; family Coralliidae; genus Corallium; species Corallium rubrum. Next base: position 112,666 of record CAXIUP010000091.1, read on the forward strand.
GAGAGAGAGACTTGGAGCAAGTCTAAGTGCATGGCAGATGTGCATCACATATTTCGCAAGTGTTTTATACAGGATTTACAAAGGCTTGTTTGCCCCCATAATTTTTCTTATTTGAGTGTTGTTCCACTGTTTCTATACAGTTATTAATGTTGTTCAGTATTGTTATACACTTCTTTTTGTCTTGTTTCAACCGATAACTTCTGGACTTCTACTTTGCGAGACTTAATTTGAACAATTGAACGGATATTTCGTGAATAAATGGTGAAAACAAACATTTGTGTAACATTTTATGCTACAACTCTCCTATGGACTGTGATAGTATGGACAACGTATTATAATTAGTTAAAAATGTTTCAGCAGCTGTCTTGCGACGTGCTTGAATGTTGTGCACTTGCGTTCCATATTAGTCATTTGGTCAAAAATCAGATCGCGTGTAATCGCGGTATAGGCGTATTTATTTCGCGCCTTCGCATGAGAAATTCATGAATCGTTACGTTTGGTCAGGTACTTCGCTTGACACCGGTAAAAGTCGCGCAAACTGAATCATAATTAAGAAACCAGATAAGAAACCAGATAAGAAACGGCACAACGAACCGTTCTTAATTATAAATTATACACTAGAAGTTATTACCGCAAGTGTGCTGCCTCAAAAGGGACAAAAACCTTTAGCCTACTCCACAGGAAAATATCTGCAGTCCGTGACCAATGTGACACCCCTTGCCCACTCCACCCAAGATTACCCATACCACCCAAGATTGCTCACACCACTCAAGATTGCCCACTCCACCCAAGATTTCCCACTCCACCTGAGATTGCCCACTCCACCCGATATTGCCAACTCCACCCAAAATTGCCCACTCCACCCGAGATTGCCCACTCCACCCGAGATTGCCCACTCCAGCCAAGATTGCCCACTCCACTCGAGATTGCCCACTCCACCCAAGATTGCCCACTCCATCCAATTTGTTCTCACCTCTTCACCATAAGAACCCGCAGAGTTGCCTGCGAAGAAGACTGGGAATCCGAAAATGTAACATTAACTAGAAATACATTAATCCAAAACCCTCGTGTTCATTGTTTATTACTATTAATAACCTCTGCCTTCAATCCCAGGGGTGTATTAATACCACTGAATCCTTAAATTATGTTGGTCACTCCAGACAAAGGAATTGTATATTTTTTTACCCTGTTTGACACAAAATGGCTAAAAATGGTACACAGTTCCAAACTGAAAGAAAGGAAAACATAGGGTACCTTGTGCTAGCCTAAATAACTGCCAGCATATAAGAACAGACCTTGCACCAGATCAAAAGTGTGATAATTATTACACCGGTACCCTGTTCCAAACTAAAAATGGCAAAAATGAAAACCATTCCCTTTCCATTGGCACATCCCTGTATAGTCAATATATGGGAGTCCCAAACCTCCCATTGTAGCATACCAGTATAAATTATATTGTCTTTTTGCACAAAATACAATATTTTGACAACCCATTTATATTGTTGTTTAATTGGCTTATTATACCACACCAAGTATGTGACTATTAAGGCAACCAGGATTTTTTCAGCTTTGGCAAATGCCCAACACAACAGCAATGCCCTAGGTAAACATTTTTAAAAGTACTGTGGATAAATGCCCCACTCCCAGGCATAAAAAGTTTGCAAATGCCTGACACAGGCATTACTCCAATTGATGAATTTATAATAAATACATAATACATGTGCAGTACAGTACAGTACAGTAAATGCATAAAAATGTCAAATACATAATTGTACAGTACATGTATGCCACCAACAATTCCTACACAGAGATATATTGTTATTACGTTTTCTTTTGTTATTAATAAATAAATATTTAAAAAAATATGTCTGTACCTTCGCATATTTTTCGGCCTCTATTCATTTCTCACATGTGTTATAAAATAAATTCACTAATAAATTCACGTTTTTCTCTTCGCTGCATGTCTCTCTTTCTCTTGGCTATTCTTTTTGCTGTGTTTTCTTGCATAATTTCTAGCCTTTCTCTTCGCTGTAACTCTCCGCCGTTGTAGTTCTAGACACCGTGTTCAGCCTTGAAATTGCGAGTCGCTCTTTTCGTTTCTTCGACTATAAACTCGGATTGTGTTTTGTTTTCCTGATTGAAGTCGCTTTAATATATACTGTAGTTCTCCTTGTAATCGTCTGTCTCTTGCTCTAGCCTGCTGCTGTTCCCTTCGTTCGTTCGCTTGTTTCTTTATCTTGTCTTTCTCTTGAATACGTCTCAACATTTCTAGCCTATAAACATGTTTTCTTCTCCGAACTTTTGTACTCAAACTCGAACGAAAGTGATGTTTTTGACATAAAATAGCAAAACTACAGAGAAAATGTGTACCCTTTTAATCACCATCAACCCCGCGGATCCCCGACATGGTCTCCGGGTCTCCGTTGATCATTACATATAAATAAATAAATATATATATACACACAAATGGATACTCCAAACCGCCACCATGGGTACAATCCCCGACCGGACTTACCACCCACTCCGTCGAGAATAGTACCCTCACGTCGCGAGGCCCGCTTCGCGAACCACACGAACACGAGGGGATTACAATAGCCAGAGTATTTACACATCTCTTCTATATTTTTTAATTATAAGATTGAAAACAACAAGGGTTTTAACAGGATATATGAGGCGAAGTTTGATGTCCCACCCCTCCCCCCATAAGAATTGTATCACGTGGACCGATGACGAGTTCGGTAACATGTGAGAAATGGTGCGTTGACATCATTGTGAGCTTTGTGACAGGGAGAGAGTCTTAAATTATAATAAAAGCGTAGAGTTTGTGAAGCGTGAAACGAAACTGTGAAACCAATATCTATTTGTGACCCGAGAACAAGAATTCGGGTCATAGTGGTGCCGTGACCAGGATACAAGAGAAACAATTGGGATTTGAAACAACAACGTGTGGTATCGTCGAAGTCAACAAAGCCGAAGGAGTCCAAGTGTCCAACATGGAGGACCCCGAACAAAACGAGGAAGAACAACAAATGGAGGTAAAAATAAACAAAGAAGTCGAGAAGTTAAAGTACTATCTTGAACAGACCGACGATCTGATCAACGAGGAAGACTACAAAGAAATGGAAACGGTAAGTACGCGAACAACATCTATTCTTGATGAAATATACAACCTGGTGTCTCGTATGCAGGAAGTGAAACTTGAGCGTGATGTTTATACAGCGAGAGCAATTCGACAATGGAAGAAGAACGCGAAAGACAAGTACTTACCGTGGATAGCAGAGATCAACAAGTTGTCAGACGTTCTGGCCAAGAGAAAGGACGAGATTGCTAGCAAAGAAGAGAACAGAAAACGAGAAGCAAAGCGTGAGGAAGAAGAACATCACCGAGAAGTAATTCGAGACCAAGAAAGACAACTATGGCGAGAGAAACTACAAGACGAACTCGTGATGGCCGAAAAGAAACTAGCGATGGAAAAGACAGCGAGAAGCACTCAAGCCAAACTTCCCAAACTGAGAATAACACCGTTCAAAGGGACGACAGCTGACTGGGTGAGATTTGAGAATATGTTCACAACACAAGTGGATAGCAAACCGATCACCGACGAAGAGAAGTTTGGTTATTTACTTGAAATGGTGTCTGGCAAGGTGAGAGACAAGATTTCGAATCTCAAACCTGGATCGCTTGGCTATAGGACCGCTTGGGAACGACTAAAGAAAGAATACGGACAAACAAGGTTGGTAGTAAATGCCCATGTCGACGAGATTGTAAATTTAGTCCCTGTCAGAGGATCTTCTTATGAAAAAGTACAAGCATTTTACGAGAGTTTGAGTAGAAATTACGACGCTTTGCTGACCCTTAACGAACAGCAGAAATTGGATGGGTTTGTAATGTGTACTCTCAACAAATTACCTCATGTTAAATCCGACTTAGTCAGAACTGATGACAACTGGGAAGAGTGGAACATGGAAAAGTTAATCGACAACTTACAAAAGTGGCTGAGAAGAAGTAAAACAGAGGAAAGCAGTAGACCCCCAAATGACTTCCGAAGAAAGGATTCAAAGGAACGAAGCATGTACACGCAAAAGGGAGGACCAAAGGATGAGAAGAAGACCCCTCATGGTATGTTTTGCAAGTCAGACCACTGGAGCGATAAGTGCAAGTCTCTTGTCACAACAACCCAGCGAAAGACTTTTTTGTGGATAACAACCTGTGTTTTAACTGTACCTCACCTGGACATAGAGGTAATCATTGTCGCAGCCGTGGATGTTACCATTGTGGTGCCAAACACCACACAAGTCTCTGCAACCAAGGAAATAAGAATGATGGAGAAGGAACTGTCCTAACTGGATACACCACAGCAACCGAGGAGACAACACTACCAGCAATAATACCAGTAAGAGTCAAGGAAGAGGTATTCTGGGCATATTTGGATACTGGATCTGGAAGAAATTTCATTTCGAGACAGGCTGCCAAGAGACTCAACCTACCTCCAGTCAGACATGAGTCAAGGGAGATTATGACCGTCAATGGAACACGAAAACAGTCCATGCCCATATTCCAAGCCACCATTGAATCAATGGATGGACAGGCCCACCAAGAAATTGAATTAACTGGATCAAAGTTGGCAGATTTCACTACTGTAAGGAGACCAGACATGAACAAACTGAAACTTGGGTATGAACATACAAAGGACAAGAGGTTTTACATGACAGCAGAAGGCAAGTATCCAATTCACATGATCTTGGGCGACAAGACTTACTGCAAGATCAAGACAGAGCAGATTTACAAAGGCAATGAAGGCGATCCCATTGTGGAAGGAACTACATTTGGCTGGATCATCCATGGTGGTGATTACCCAAGTGGCCAGTGCATGTTTGCAAGAGAACCGACTGACTACGAGAGACTGTACAGTCTGGATGTTTTAGGAGTGGAAGATCGGGGCGAGAATGACCAGCTGGATGTGTATCGTGATTTTCAAGAGAACATAGTCAAGACGGAAGAGGGGAGATATCAAGTCAATGTACCGTGGATCCCAGGGAAGACTCTTTCGAATAATAACCTCGAACCTAGTAGAAAACGGCTGCGCAACGTCTGCAGGAAGATCGATCGAGATGAAGACCTGAAGAAAGACTATGAAGAGATAATTGAAAACCAGCTGAAAGAAGGAATCATTGAAAGAGCACCAGAGCAACCAACAGGCGGACGGTTGTTCTATATGCCCCACAAGCCAGTTGTGAAACAAAATGCGACAACCACTAAAGTAAGAATGGTCTTCGATGCGAGTGCGAAACCAAACCCTCTTGCCAACAGTGTGAATGAATGCATGTTTACTGGTCCTCCACTTCAACCGCTTTTATGGGACATTATGGTCAGAGCAAGAATGTCCCCTCGCCTGATTGTAGCTGATATACAGAAGGCATTTTTACAAGTTGGAATCAAGGAAGGAGACCGTGACGCTTTCCGATTCCTGTTCAACATTGATGGGAAGGAGGAACATCTACGGTTCACTAGAGTTCCATTTGGAGCAGAAGCAAGTCCGTTCATGTTGGGAGCAACAATACAGCATCATCTAGACCAGCAACCAGTGGAAATGCAAAACACCGTCCAAGCCTTGAAAGAAAACACATACGTGGACAACGTGATGCAGACGGGGAGTGATCTCTTGGAACTAAAGAAATTCAAGCAGGAAGCAACAGAAGTCCTGGAGAGTGGAATGTTTCCGTTACATAAGTGGGAATCTAATGTTGAAGCCTTGGAGAGCGAAGGAATGCCTAACCCATCAAGAATCCTTGGATTAACATGGGACAAAAAAGAAGATGAACTGTCGCTTGAAGTACCAGCCTATCCTGAAGATATTCCAGTCACAAAGAGATCCATCATGAGCCATCTGGGAAAGATTTACGACCCGCTTGGGATAATTTCACCAACCGTGGTCGAAGGAAAGAGGATCTTCCGAGAAGCCTGCGACGAGGAGAAGAGTTGGAACACTGAAGTATCGAAGCCTTTAAAACAGGATTGGGTCAGGTGGACGAGACAATTAAGAAATGTAAAAGTGCCAAGAAGTGTAGCGAAAAATCTCCAGAGGATCAAGGCTGTTCATCTCCACATTTTTGCAGATGCCAGCAATCTGGCTTGCTCTTGCATAACAATTGCGGGAATCGAACACGCTACAGGGACGGTGAAAGGTTTACTGGCTTCCAAATCCAGAATCTCTAAGAGAAATACATCAATCCCAAGATTAGAGTTGGTCGGTGGTCAAATGACGGCAAATATGGCAAAGAATCTATGCTCGGCGTTGAAGAGATGGCCCATTGTTTCAGTAACCACATGGATGAACAGCTTGGTCGCACTATTCTGGATATCGAACCCGGGCAGATCATGGAAGATATTTGTGGCAAACAGAGTCAAGAAAATAGCATCCATCACCACAGAGATTGGCATTGAGTGGAAGTATTGCCCAACCAAAGAAAACGTAGCAGATCTGGGCAGTAGAGGCGCCAGTATCAACCGAATGGTAAGCGGAGATTGGTTCACTGGTCCTGAGTGGCTATTAGACAAAGAACAATGGCCAGAACAACCGAAGCTCAAGAGTACCAACGATGTCTCTCAAGAAAGCAACCCCTTGAAAGAAACCGTTCACTGCGCAATAGAGAACGCACCAGACGAATGGGACTTGTTGTTAGACAGAAATTCATATTGGAGAACCCTTCGAGTGACAGCATGGGTTTTGAGATTCGTCAATAACAGCCGGGCGAAGAAGCGGACGCTGAAGAGAAAGAAGGGACCAATCGATACTGGTGAAATTGAAAGTGCGAAGAATTACTGGGTAAGAAGAGTTCAGAGCAAGATTCCAGAGAATTTGGAGACCCCAGGTTGGCAACTAATTAGAGACGAAGCTACGGACACCCTAAAATGCAAGGGAAGAATTGCTGGGTATCAGCCAACCTACCTGAACGAAGGACCGTTCGTCAAGAAACTCATAACACACACACATCAGAAGATTATGCATCTGGGGGTAGCCAATACAATGGCGTCACTACGAGAGAACTGGTGGGTGCCACAACTGAGAACAAAAGTGAAGAATGTTATAAAGAAATGTAATGTCTGCAAGATCTACTCAACAAGGCCGTATGGACCCCCTGCAACTTCGCAGCTACCTGAATTTAGAACCAAAGCAGGAAGACCTTTTGAAGTTACTGGAGTGGATTTTGCAGGTCCTCTAGTGCATAAAATCAAGAAGAAAGAAGAAGGGAAATGCTACGTATTGATTTTCACGTGTGCGACATCTAGAGCTGTCCACCTCGAGCTGACACATTCACAAACGGCAGAAGAGTTCCAAGGAAAACTAAATTCGTTCATCACCAGGAAGACCAGACCACGGCGTATAATATCTGACAACGCGGCTGTATTCAAGACAACGGCGAAATGGATAAAAACAATAAGAAGAAGCGAGCGTCTGCACAACTACCTGGCGGCTCAAGAGATTCACTGGACATTCAATTTGGCAAAGTCCCCATGGTGGGGAGGAATGTACGAACGTTTAATCAAGGAGATCAAGAAAACCCTTTACAAGACCCTTGGGAAAACACACCTGACGTTTGGCCAACTTGAAACAGTCGTCATGGACATCGAACGACACCTGAATAATCGTCCACTGACTTATGTTGAAAGCGAACATGGAGAAGAGCAGACCTTGACACCAAACATTATCCTCTGGGGCCAAAATGCTCACACGATTGAAGAACCCGACGAAGTCGAAGAGGAAACAAGCCGACTGCAAAGGCGACTGGAACTTGCAAGACAACATGCATGGTCCAGCTAGATGGCGAACAGAGTATGTACATGGTTTGATGGAGTCGCACAGGATAAACAAAGGTCAGTCCGAAGTACCCCAACTTGGTGAAGTCGTTTTAATCGTTGGAGAAGAAAAGAATCGAGGGAAGTGGATGAAAGGCAAAGTAATTAGATATGTCATCGGAAGGGATGGAGTCACTAGAGGATTAATCCTGCCGCACAAGGGAAACTACATAGAACGTCCGATCCAACTGGTGTGTCCCTTAGAGATCAGGAGTGCATTGAAAGAGAACTTACACAACGCAAGTACAGAAACCGAAGTCGATGCCCCACCGGAACGAAAGAGAAGACAAGCTGCGAAGGATGCTGAAGAAAAAATTAAACTATGTTTGCAAGACAATGACTGATGAGTTTAAGTTTGTTGTTTTTGTGTAAAAATTTAACATTTAAATTTGTTAGGGGAGAGTGAGGCGAAGTTTGATGTCCCACCCCTCCCCCCATAAGAATTGTATCACGTGGACCGATGACGAGTTCGGTAACATGTGAGAAATGGTGCGTTGACATCATTGTGAGCTTTGTGACAGGGAGAGAGTCTTAAATTATAATAAAAGCGTAGAGTTTGTGAAGCGTGAAACGAAACTGTGAAACCAATATCTATTTGTGACCCGAGAACAAGAATTCGGGTCATATACACACAATTAAATAATCACACCTCTTGCTCTGATGCTGTGGCAAAATTGTCAATGCAATTCTAAGTGCTTAATATGTTTTGACAAATCTAGATCTTTAATAAAATTATACAGCAATGTACCGTTGAGCCCATCACATTATTTTGTAGAATTTGTATAAGTCAAAATACACACACGCAGATAGTACTCATAGTAGCGTCTGATCAGAATGCTGATCAGTGCAAACACAAACACACAATGAACCCCCACCAATATACACCTAAAAATAGAAGAAAACAACTGAAATCTCCTACAAAGAAACAGAGTTGTCAGTTGTAGAAATTGATATCTTACCTCGACAAGATAAACTCGCCCCACCGAAATTTTAAGACAGTTCACAAGTTTGTTCAGAGGTTAGAGAACAAGAACGATTCATTGCCAATTTAGAAAATCCATCGCCGTCGTGGTGTTTACCAACTTCAAACTTACATGCAATTTGTAAGAGCAAATCCTTCTGGCGCATATGTGATGTAAGTTGTAGGAAGAAACTTCATACGTCACAAAACGTCATAAAATTGGTCAACATCCCTCAATATTGCCTATCTCGATTCGTTGACGACTATACATAGCTCGACAAAGAGGCCTGGACATGAGACACAAGTAACCCATGTCAAGATTAGTATGCTGCCTTCGGCAGCAATGAGACAGACTTAGACCCCGTTTACACGATGCCGGTACAATTTGAAAGCGGAACAAAATCATGCCGTTAAGGCCTTGCGTTTACACGATACCGGCACAAAAATGACATGAAAACGGCACAAAATGAAGACGGGTTCCTTGACGGCATGAAATGAAAAAGGAACACTAACCGGTATCGTGTAAACGCCCGTGCCGTAACAGTTTGACGACGGTAATCACGATATATACGACCACAGTATTCGGGTCAGCAGTATTCACAAATGGACTTCTCTATTCTCATTGGAAGAGAATAGTCACATGGTAATCCGTCATTATATTATACCGGCACCGTGTAAACGCAAGACTTTTTGGCCTGTATTTACACACCGGCATGATTTTGTTCCGTTTTCAAATTGTACCGGCATCGTGTAAATGGGGTCTAAAAGACATATTCTGATCTCACCATTGTCTGATCTAACATGCACCAAGTCCCTCGCGAATTCTACTGTTACAGATGGTTGAGAAGCTATTTCATAAACGAGTGGGAGTGTTTTACCAGGGGTTACAAATACGAGATAATGAAAATCACGAGGCCGTTAACCAAGTAATTTTCATTGTTCTCTTGTGTTTGTACCTCCTGGTAAAACACTCCCACTCGTTTATGAAATATTACTACAAAACGTGTTGACCGACGACTGAAGCTTTTGTGGCAAAATTATTTTGCACCCTCGCGGAATTTTAAAACAGTTTCCATGCGAAAACATAAGAGCAGGGTAATTTTTGGATTAAAAATCGACCAAGCGAGGTTAAGGTGGTCTTATAAAAAAACCCACATTTTTTTCTTTTTCATATAATTAAAATCTATCTACACCAAGTTGTTGGGAGAGTTCGTCTGACTTAAAAAAAATGTTGTGTGTGTACAATGTTTTCATGGTTACCAGGATATGACACCCCCTATGGTGAATAGAGCGTACTTTGATAAACATGATAACTACATAAATAATAATGGTAAAAATCTGAAATAACTTTTATTTAGTCGCATGCAACATTATCTCGGGGGTGAACAAGAATCTTTTCTCTACTATTTACGTAGCGGCCACAGTTACGATTTTGCTTTTCGAGTACAGGAAATGTCTACAATTGTGTCACTAAAACTACCATTATTCTATAACAAGTGAACATAATTCAGTTCTTTTAGTTCATATCCGAGAGAAATGTATATACTGTTATTCCTAAAAATTTGAAATATGAGATATGCTGCATGAAATATCAAGGATCGGGCCAATTTGGCAAATTGAGAAAAACAGCTTAAAGTTTAGATAAAAATATTATGTTCATGGTTCGTGTCACAAGCCTTACAGTAGCAGTAAAAGGTTGAAATGCCATTTATACATTTTACTCTTGAGTGCTTTCTTGTTCTAGCCGCGCGAGTGTTATCCCCCGGGACTGGTAGCGCCTTATTAGCGAGAGACGTTGTAATGGCGCCAAGAAGTAGTTCTACGTCAAGGTGTCAGTCCGGCGAAATAAGGTTCCATTTTAATGTTGGGGGTGACTTAAGGGACATCGTGTAAAGTCCGAGTAATAGTCGATCTGCCAATGACTTTTCAAACAACCGAGAAGTCGAACAACGTCGGATATTCTGGCGTTGTTGTTTATGTGGTGGAGGTCGCATAAGGAACCCGAACTTTAGTCTAGCTAGGCCAAAACATTTTTTTAAAAAAATTAGACTGTCATATTATTGAGATATGTTAGCAAGTCTCTCGCCTAGGATATGTTTGGCTTTTGACCCCGAATTAGACTTAGGTTAAGTTCCCTATGTTTGAAGAATTGGGGAAGGTCCATGTCGAATTTTCAAAAAGTGTATCCATAATGCAATTCGAGAGTAGTTTGCAGGGCGGTGATGGGCTCTATGTTATTGATGTTAATGTTTTTATTTAGTCCATCGATTTTCTTCCTTTCTAACCTTGATGAAATATTGCTGCTAAGTTAAATAAACGACTCAGAATCTCGACATTGCTGGTTTTGATACGATTAACAGTTTAACTGAACATTAACACAGTGTACTGCTCCCGTCTGATAAATATATTGATCTTGGTTGTCAATTTCATAACAGTTCGTCACACTGCGGTGTAAACAATTCTCGTTTCTTCAAATATCTCGTTGTCTGAAGAAGTACCCGACCCAAATCTCATATCAAAATAAACCGCGAAATGTGGAGAATATTCTTGTTATAAGATGAAATCGCACTGAACGTTTCGTTGCCAAAAAATAATCAAAAAATGTAACCTGTTTAACTGCCACATTGCTCCTTGTTAAAACGAGACAAGAGCGTGAGAAATACTGATGATTACCAGTTTATAACATCTATTTTGTGTTTCGGAGTAATTCACAGATTTTCATGTGGTTATGGAATTTCTAAGAATTGTCAATTTAGCGACCTTCATATCTCAGCAGTACCTTAGTTGTAAACCTGACAAGCGAATACGCATATTCACGTCACAGATAAATATCGACATCATGCACATAAAGTCAACGAAATATGTCGTTTTTAGTGTGCGCTTTTATAAGTTAAATTTTTAAGACCCAAACCACCTTGAAATGCAAATTTCGTCGAAAAGTGGTTTTTTTTTTAGATTTTGACACTTTGAAGTAGAAATACGAAAAATCAAAATTGGCAATATGAAAAGAAACATATAGAGAATTGATTTAGCAGATATTTGAAAAAGTGAAAAAAGCAACCAATTTTTGGGTGTAAGACCACCTTAATAGGGGTTTTATCATATGGCCCAGGTTTGTCAGTTATTCAGTTCTATTTGAATGTAGAAAGTACAAGGAGCAAAGACAGCAGTAACTAACTTTCAACAAAAATCGTAAACAAGCAAAACACTTTCAGTTACTGTAAATGGTCGTAAATAAAGTTTCGTCGCAGTAAATTCATTTTCACGATTTCGGAATAATAATCAGATTGCAAGAAAATCGCAATAAAACATACCGTTCACGTGACAGAACCAAATAATAATAGGGTTTATAAAATTTCATTAACAACTTCATTAACAACACAAAATTGATGAAGGTAGCAATAGGTGAGAAAATGTCAGAAATCTCTTTTTTTTCTCCAATTTTTAAACTAGTGCAACATTATCTGTCAGTGACAAAAATTTCGAATTCAGAAATGTTTTTCTTCCAGGCGAAAAACGCGTTTTTTATTTCAAGAGGCGAGACTAATTACTCAACATGGAAACCTTCCATGGCCAGACGCTTTTTCCCCGCTCAATTTTTCGCCAAAATTTGTGTTTTTCAACAGTTAGAATTTCGCAGCGTTTCAATATTTTTCGCTGAAACTTTTGGCAATTACTAAAAGCGGTTTTCCACTAGGCGACATTTGTCGACTGACTCGACATTTTTCTTTTGTCTTGGCTAATTAGTTCCACTCGAGAGATTGCGAGACAAAAGAAAATGTCGCTTCGCGCGACATTTTTCGCCTAGTGGAAAACCGCCTTAAGTATACTCTTGTACAAAAATGTGTAGGCGGTTTTTTATTAGTTGCATAATTTTGGTTTTATCAAGTTTTGAATTAACAAGTTGTGAAATATATTGTGACTACAACGTAAATCGTCAATAAAAAACGAACGAAACAGAATTTCAAAAATCGCCGACAAAGTTTTAGAGATAATTTATCAGTGATTACAATGATATAAATTTCAAAACTAGAAATTAAATTCCAAAGAACTTTAAACTCTTGAAGCCAACAACCTTGTTTCTTTCGGTAAATACAACGGATAACCATTATGTTTTCCATAATTTTAGATTTTATAATCGTCTTCCATGGTTAATTGGCTTTAAATTGGTATATGATACGTTGTATATAACGTTGATAGCGGCGTGATGCCAGCTGTTTTATGCAATACCGGATAACCCTATTGCTACAATCCTGGCCAAAATTAACTCGGACAGTCGCGTAAAACGAACTTAAGCGCATCAATTCCTAAGATTATGTTCAAATAACATCGCCTCCCACTCCCCCCGTTCAATGTTGGTTAGAAAATGAAATGCAAAGTATGTTCAGCGCAAATTTTTATCAACATTGAATGGGGGAGCGGGGGGAATGATTTTCAGAAGGAAATTTGATATCAGATGTGATTTAAGGCAAGGTGTCTGAGTGATTTTGACCAGGATTGTACCTTAATTAATCTGTTTAAATAAAAAGCAAAAGCATTAAAAACATATATCTTTTATATGCCTTTAAATTAGCCTTTCAAACCTTGTTTTTGTGTCTATAATTGAAAGAACCTTTACACAGGAACGAGGCTAGAAAAGCTAATTTTAATGCATATAAAAGAATATAGATTGGCGGTCATCATCGTGCAAAATAGGCTAAACGGTGCAATAACAGTCATTAGTGTAGAGCAAACTGTGTTACACTGAATCAAAGCGCATGCTCATATCAACATAACCTCCCACACTCGGTAAATGTTTTGCTAGACAAGCCCCTCAATCAAAAATTAATGCGCACCTTCGGAAAAAAAGCGACGTTGGTATGCGCTCGTTGTTCGTGCATAAATCTCAGTACTTATATAATAGAAATAATGTATTATATCTCCGTCTCGTTTTAAGTCTACACCTAACTTCGAACAAAAAACGATTTTACTTAACTACCTGCACAGTTAAACGACATTCTGTTTGCACTGCACCAACAGGAAAAAGTATTTCCAGCTTGCTCTCCTTTCCATAAGATTTTGGGTACACATAAAGTTCGTCAGGCTGCAGAACAATCTCTTTAGATCTTATCCTGGTAACCGCGACCAACGTACATGGCTCTATTATGGTGGACTGTACAACTGGTAAATATTCGGCTATGTCGCTGAAAGTCGACACAGTTTGATTAGACAGATCTAAAGACAAGAAAAAGAACTTTTGTCATTTTCTCCCAAAATCAGTACACCCTAAACTAGAAATATGTTAACACAACAACTCCTCGCCCTCTTTTACACGAATTTTTGTGAATATCCTTTGCATATACCCTCTGATTAGAAAAACGCCTTCGCGCTCTTTTTTTTGGAACAATTCAAAATATAGTTTTAAACCTTTAATTAAAGTATAATAATATTTGAAATAAAAAAGTTGTTTAACTTTAATTTTTAAAAAAAATTGAGATGAAGAAAAACGCAAGTCGCATCCACGGTTTGAACTCGACCATTTTGCGTGCGAACTGACGATCTTACCACCGGGCTACTGAAGCAAACGTCAAAATATAAGCAAAATATTAGGGTTATATTTTCTTTCCATGTTTACAAAGAATACTGATAGAGCATGTAAAAATATTTGTATTTTTCAAAGGCATTGGACATAGGCATTTCAAACTTATTTATAAAATAGCAAAAACAAGTTTCGTCTCAAAACTGTTTTCACCTGAAAAAATTGTTTTCATGCAATCTTTACATCTGTAATAATATACATGACAAAATTACTGCATCCTGATTGGTCGAAAGAAGTGCAATTTCAATGTAATACAGTGCAGAAAAGGTGTAATACAGGGCAGAAAATGAAATACAGTGCAAATTTTAATGAGTATTAAGCATTCTGATTCGCTAGTAAGCAACCAGAATCTACCGGAAAGCCAATGAAATGCCTATGTGGATTTTGAAGGATGGTGTTTCCTTCACGAGAAAATCCAATATGGCGACCAAAACATTAAGTTGTCGAAGAACATTTCGATGAAATACAGAATGAATTTTGCTTTAATATTGTCATAAAAGTTCCTACAAGAAGACTAGAAGAGGTTAGGTGCTATGAGTAAAACGTTTGACGTATTTAGTGAACAAAATGAAGCAGTTTTCAACCATTAAAGCTTCGAGAAGTGGAGCAATGAGTGGTATGTAACTTCGTAGCTGGAAGAACATTTTTTCTAACATTTTCATGTATATTTTTAATTGAAAAAACACGCACTCGTGAGTTTTTCAAAGACCTCAAATAGCACTCGTCCTTCGGACTCGTGCAATTTTGATAGTCTTTGAAAAACTCACTTGTGCATGTTTTTTCCAAATTGCACCCGAAACCATGCTATTACCTATACTAATATTTCAACATGCAGCATGTACATGTTTAACAGACGAAAAATTGCTCCTTCACCGATTTTATGCCGCCGATGGCCAGAAATTACGGACATTTGAGCCGGCGCTATTTGCTCAGCAGCCGTTCTTCAAAATCCCCTGAGAACCCTTATATCCCCTAAGATCACTATTCCGCCTAACGAGATCCCTCGTGTATGTTTAACAACATGGCGGTTCGGTTGTGTTATACGACAGCACACCGAAAACAAAAAAGGGTGCGTTTTTTGAAGTCGAAAGGATCATAACCAGGCGCAGAATTCCTTATGTAAATATATACCTTTCAAATTGTTCGACTTGTCTAAGTCTAAGTGGCATGCCTTATGGTATGACTTCTTTTAACAAGTTAAGCATGTTTTAAATGTAGATGTTGTCTATTAAACACGTTCACTACTTGTTTCTAGGACTACGAATACTTGATAAAGTGGAAAGGATGGCCTCTAGAGTCTTCAAGCTGGGAACCTTCAACAAATCTAACTCCAGATTTATTGAGGTATGTATAGGTTTAGACAAGATATTCAGATTCTGGATCTTTGCGAGTGTAAATTAACAAAAATGACTGGTGATCATTTTAACAATAACAATTTCCACAATAATTGATTGTTGTCCAATTTTAGAACCTATGAAAGACCACCTATAATCGATGAAAGGCTACAAGATGCTTGCCTAAAGATATGTTGTGGAGTGTCAAATGCCCTAAGAAGCCATGCAACGGTCAACTCCAGTGTATATAAGTATGGACCTAGACATCTGGAGGTTTGTTTCAAGTGGTCGAGGAATTGCTTCCAGGCATCGTGGCCATCTTTTACTTGAAAAAGATGAACTTGCCAGACTAAAGTTTTTGCCAGGAAACTGGTGGTACCACCTTAATCAAGATGGAGATGGGGTTGCCTTTGAAGGTACATGTAAAGCCCATTTTGTCATGGTCACCGAAAACATTTGTTAAAAGAAATGGCAGCTTAGTTGAAGCACGAAGATTTCCAATAGAAAAGGTCTGTCTGACTGTTATTCGAAAGGCATGCACAGCAGAAAATCTTTGACTTTCTCAATAGAAAATAAATAACTTAATTTTTTATTTACATTTCTACTTACAGTATGTGTATATTATAGGAAATAACTTAATTTAGCACCCACTTATTGTTAAAACTATACAATTGAAACCATACTACCTGTAAATAACTTATTTATTTTAAATCATACTAAATATCTTAATTATTTGCTACTTATTAATAAAGCTATACAATTTGTATTTACAACTTGCTGTAACGTAGGGAGTGTGTTCAGTGTTTAATGATATACTTAGACATCAATGATTGTAACAATCAAACATACTTGTCATCAAGCGACATGTTTTCAAGGTCAAGTTAAAAAATAAACTGTTAGCTTATTGTCAGCACATTTTCAACAAGAACAAGAATTATTATTCAGACAATGTTAACTTGAAAGTGTTAATTTATAAAGAAATTATTTTGCTTTGAATGTTTCAATTATCACTGATTTATGTTGTTAAACACTCAACTGCACACACCTGTAAATAACATTGTGAAAAGTTAAATGTATTATTTATTTACATTGTGTACAACCTAATTTGGTAATTGAAAATAAATATTAAGGACCTGTTTACAGTATATGGAGGTGAGTTACCTGGTTGGCCGAGTTACCCAATTTATACGTTTTACAGTAGGGAATGTTTATTCCACATTTGCAGAGATTATGGGCTGCCAGTCCCAAGTTCTGACTATATGGTGAGTTACCTGCCTATCTTATGTGAACAGTATGATGGAAAAAACAGTACTTGTTATACTAACAAGAAGGAACTTGTCACATGCAGAGTAACTCAGCTGACCTGGTACTGTAACTTGCCTCCATATGAACTGGACCTTAGAACAGATACGTGTAGATGGCTTAAATGTTTGATGGTTTGTTTTCTTTATTTCCTAATGTTGTAAGGAGAAGTTCCTTTAGTTTCTTCACACACCGAAGCCGTGTCTTTACACCCATACCCTTCAATTTTTGTTTTATTTGGTCATCTGTTAAACTGTCTACGTCAATATCACTGGCTTCTTTGGGTTCTTCTGTTATTACTGTAGAAATGCGATGTCGCTTGGCTCGTGACTCCTTAATCCCATCTTTCCAGTAGTCACTGTTCTATTTTGTATAATTTCTTCTTACTCTTTCCAATTGCAGTAAGTGCTCCACTCGTTTTCCCACAACAAGAACATCATTCGGGGCATCCCACTTATTTGACCGTTGAAGTCAATAGCTTAAATACATGTAGCATACAATATGTACGAGCAATTATAGAGTTTCTTACCATGTTTCGAACAACTGATTCCAATTCAGTATTGAAATCTAGCTGTGCTCCTTGTGCTGAGCCTGGGGTCCGAGTGATATGGCATACCTTGTTCAGCTCATTCTTGCATTGTTTGATGAGATATGACCGTTGTTACGTGACCGCTATACGCAACAAAAAGTGTAACCTCAGCTGTTTGGTTTTTGCAATTATTTATTTAACTAACAAGAAACTTAGAACAGATATTGAAAATATATATAAAGATTAAAACTAAACTAAAGTTCAGAAACTTATCTGTCGTCTGCGCACAACGAAACAGTCAATAGGAGATTCCGGCACAGGTATAACAATCCCTATGGACTTGAAAAGGAAGGAATAATAAAACCAACGGCAGGGACTCCAGGACTGACTTCGTAACCACTTTGATACATATAGCTCACTCTCATACATATGCATGCCTGAGAACTGTTCGAAGGCTGCTTATATAGTTTCTAGAGTATATAATTATAGTAACACACTTCATTCTATATATAATATATTTACGTTATTACTAAACGACATCATAGCAGACTCATGCTAAGTAACAAGTATGTACTAATTGATTACAAGTACTTATTAAGTGTTCAGTGATCAAATAACGTCTAGTTAATTAACTGTCTTTGATAAGGATAGGCATATCCGTAACACCCTCCCTCTTAAAGAAAAAAAGAAATTCGATAGAACTTTCTTTTTAAGAATATAAAATGTTTGACCATGTCTATGACCTAGAAAGACAGTCCGCAATCAAATTGTCCTTTCCTTTAATATATCTGATTTCCAAATTATATTCTTGTAAAACTAGACTCCATCGCAATAGGCGTTGATTCTTGTTCTTGAGCTTGTGAAGGAATACCAAAGGATTATGATCACTGAATACAACGATCGGCAGACTTGAGGACGAGACATAAACTTCGATATGCTGTAAAGCGAAAACCAGAGCTAAACATTCCTTTTTGATTGTCGAATAGTTTCTCTGGTGTTTGTTGAACTTTCTGGAAAAATAGCACACGGAATGGTCAATCCCGTCTTCATATTCTTGGAGCAAAACAGCACCAGCAGCTACATCACTTGCATCCACAGCTAACTTAAATGGATGGTTGAAATCTGGAGCTGACAGAACAAGAGCACTTTTCGACATGGCTCTAAGGTTTCCAAACGCCAATTCACATTGATCTGTCCAAATATATTTAGCATTCTTGCGAAGTAGCTGAGTCAAAGGCTCAGTGATGGTGGAGAAATTTGAACAGAACTTTCGGTAATAACCAGCCATACCCAGGAAACGCATCAACTGTTTCTTTGATGAAGGCCTAGGAAACTCTGAAATACAACTTATCTTGGCATCAACAGGCTTTACATAACCCTGACCAACAACATGACCCAAATTGGTGACATGTGCACACCCAAACTCACTTTTGATCAAATTGATGGTCAGTTTTGCCTTGCTGAGCTTCTTGAAGAACTCTCGGATGATCTTTAGATGTTCTTCCCACGTATTGCTGTAAATGATGATATCGTCAATGTACGCTTCGCAACCGTCCAGGCCAGAAATGATGCTATTAACGAGACGTTGAAAGGTGGCTGGTGAATTTCGCATTCTAAATGGCATGACCTTGTACAGGAACAAACCCTCCGGGGTAACAAAGGCTGAGATTTCCTTTGCACGATCAGTAAGTGGAACTTGCCAAAATCCTTTCAATAAATCAAACTTGGTGACGTACTTGGCTTTTCCAATTTTATCGATACAATCATCCATTCGTGGGATTGGAAATGTATCCGACTTAGTCACATTATTGACTTTTCGGTAATCGGTACAGATACGATAGTTTCCATCAGGTTTCGGCACCAGGATACATGGAGAGCTCCAATTACTTTGACTTGGTTCTATAAAGTCGTTTTCCAAAAGATATTGAACCTCCTCACGTAGGTATTTCTGCTTCACTGGGTTTAACCTGTAGGAATGTTGTTTCACTGGTTTAGCATCACCAACGTCTACATCGTGGAAAATTTTGTCTGTTCGGGTAGGAATATCTGGAAAGAGGTGTTCGAATTCTTTAACCAGGTTCTGAAGATCTTGACGTTGATTCGGTTGAAGATGAGATAGCTTGGAATCCAGATTATGTAGGACATCAGAGTTGTTGAGTTTTGATGTGGCAGACAGACTAGAAAGATGTCCTACGTCTACATCGTCTTTGTCTTTATCAGACTCAGAACTCACTACATTTACAGAATGTATTACCCTATCATTATCGTAATACGGCTTTAACATATTTACATGGCACAACTTTTTTTGTTTACGCCTATCTGGAGTTATTAGGACATAATTTAAATCACTCTCTTTCTTGTCTACAACATAGGGACAAAAATACCTAGCCTGAAGGGAATTTCCAGGAACTGGGAGCAATGCAAGAACCTTATCACCGCGTTTAAATTTGCGGTTTACTGTGTTTCGATCAAACCTATTTTTCATGTTTTTCTGTGTTGATCGAAGTTTTGTTCTAGCTAGATCACATGCTTTCGTAAGTTTTGTGCGAAAGTCCGAAACGTACTGCAAAAGGTTTAACGAACCGCCATCTTCCGTACGCAATTTTTCTTTTAGGAGTTTAAGTGGTCCTCTAACCGTATGTCCAAAAACTAACTCAAATGGGCTATAGCCCACAGATTCTTGAACTGACTCTCGAGCAGCGAATCAAAGTAAATGGATGCCGTCATCCCAGTCATTTTGTGTGTCGAGGCAATAGGTTCTCATCACGTTCTTTAAAGTTTGGTGAAACCTTTCGAGAGCACCCTGACTTTCAGGATGATAGGCAGTAGATTTATACTGCTTGATGCCTAACTCGTGCATTACTTGTTGAAAAATTCCAGACATAAAATTTGAACCTTGGTCCGACTGAATGGACTTATGAAGGCCGACTAAAGTAAAGAATTTAATTAAGGCTTTACCAATGATTTTTGCCTTAATATTTCTCAAAGGTATAGCTTCAGGGAACAGGTATTGATTGCCTGCCTTAGTCTTAGGTAATGGGCCAACACAATCTACAATTACTCTACTAAACGGCTCCTTGAAGGCTGGAATTGGCTGTAAATGGGCTTTTGGATTCACCTGATTTGGTTTCCCAACAACCTGACAAGTGTGGCAAGTTTTACAAAATTGCACTACATCTCGTCTAAGATTAGGCCAGTAGAAATGACTCAGAATTTTGAGATAGGTTTTGGTAATACCTAAATGGCCAGAAAGAGGGGTTTCATGCACTAGGCTAAGTATGTCAGAACGGTAGGTCTTTGGCACAACGATCTGATATCTGACAGACCACTCCTCATCTACTGGAACATCAGGCGGTCTCCACTTTTTCATTAAACTAGAAATACATCAATGCAAACACCTCGTGTTCATTGTTTATTATTATTAATGCACTCTGCCTTCAATCCCAGGGAAGGGCTACTCCTTCAAATGCAGGATAAAGGCGTACCACTGAACCCTTAAATTATGTTGCTTACTCCATAAGAAAGGAGGAAATGACTGCCAACATATAAGAACTAGATCAAAAGTGTGATAATTATTACACCGGTACCCTGATCCAAACTAAAAATGAAAACCATTCCCTTTCCAGTGGCACATCCCTGTATACCGGTAGTCAATATATGGGAGTTCTGTACCTCCAATTGTAGCACACCAGCACAAATTATATTGTCTTTTTGCACAAAATACAATATTTTGACAACCAGTTGTATTGCTGTTTAATTGGCTTATTATACCACAGCAAGTATGTGACTATAGCAACCAGAATTTTTTCAGCTTTAGGTAACAGTACCTCGAACGGTACTGTAGATAAATGCCCCACTCCCAGGCATAAAAAGTTTGCAAATTATGCCTGACATTGCAGGGAGGAATAGCTAGGCATTACTCCAATAATGATGAATTTATAATAAATTATAATGCATACATCTAAAAATATAAAAACTATACAAAACAATGTGCATAAATGCAAGATTGTACAGTACATGTGTGCCACCAACAATTCCTACACAGAAATATATTGTTTAAATACGTTTTCTTTTGTTATTAATAAATAAATGTTTTAAAAATTATCGCTGTACCTTCGCCTAATTTTCGGGCTTTTTGGTCACATTTGTTATTAGTCACGAATTCAAGTTTTTCTCTTCGCTGTCCCTCTTTCTCTTGTGCTATTCTTTTTGCTGTGTTTTCTGGCATAATATCTAGCCTTTCTCTTCGCTGTTCCTCCCCGCTGATGTAGTTCTAGACACTGTGTTTAGCCTTGATATTGCGAGTCGCTCTTTTCGTTTCAGACTGCCACAAGCTTGTTGAAACACGTAAGATCTGGCTTGTTGTGGACAACTTGTAACAAGACTGCAAAGTCAACAATATTGTTACAAGCCTGTTTCAACAAATGTGTTACAAAGCATTTCTGACAAACCTGAGTTAAACTGTTATGACAAACTTGTTACCAGCTTGTCGCTTTTTATACGATGATCTGAGCGAGAGCTTCGATAAAGCCTTGATCTCGGCAGTATTATCATTGGAAACCTGCAAAGCGGAAGCAAATTTGAAAATGCCTGAAAATGTAATGCATTTAATACGAACGATAGTTTGAACGAGGGAATTTATAGTGCACTCAGCTTGAGGGAAACTGTATCTTGCGATTAAATCTTGTCGTTATAATAAACAGTCGTTCATGCGGATTGCATGTTGTATGTATATCTGGGGATGCGATTATAATTAATCTTCAACTTTTATACTTTCTTAAATACAAAAACATGGTTCAAAACAGGAGTTTTTTCCTGAACCTGCGATAGCACGTTTCTTTTTTATATCAATATATACTGCATTGAAATACCGTAAACAGAAAATGAACAACATAATATAATATAACAGCGGTTCACTTGAAGTAGAGCGAGAAAACGTTTATTTCAAGTTTAGTGTTTATACGTCTTTGTGTGGGTAAAAATTCAAACGTTTTTCGTGAACAGAAAAGTGTTTGAAACAAATGGGGGAAAAAACAACCGTGAAAAAACAATACTGTAATAAAAAACAATCGCAGCTAAACTATAGTTTTTGCTATTCATTCAAATTATAAATGTTCAGGAGAATTAAAGACACGACATTATTCAGAATTTCTGCACCATAGTTTACAACATACTAAACAAAGACAGCCGTGCAAAGCGGCCAGTCGAGACATCACTTATTCATCTTGCAAAATTTTGAAAGATATCGATTTATCAAACCTATACAAATGTTAATACGATCATAATACATATATTTATTACTTCAATCTTTTGTTCAAGTTCACAAATGGCATATTTTAGGGTTTATAACCACAACTGAAAGAACTTAGCTCAAAATATCGTTAAAAACTGCGTCTCCCACGGCCACGGCAGTTCACGGCCAAAATTTGCTCAAGCGATTTTCAAATTCGAATATAAAACTGCTTGTAGCTGATCTGTTACAGACCCTGTTTGTATTTCCAATTTCATCTTTGTGGGCCAAGTTCTGTTTGTCCAAAATACCTTTGGGTTTCAAAGTGTTTCTTTCGATCGAACATCTTGTAAAATAAATTTCGAAGCTTCGAGGCTCAGTAAAAACAGGAAGCAACGAGCTTGCATCATCCGATGCTCAGAGAGCCAATCATATGCGAGAAAATTAAATCACGAAAACAAACTTGCGTCACCATGAAACGTTGGCTAAATTTTATTTTTTACAGTTTGAAACTGATGGGCATCCACAATTCCGCGGATAAAAGTCTTTATTGGTTATAAAGTGAGACATATGCGATTGAAATTTGGTTCTGCTTCATGTTAAGTCATACGTTCACTATTTGGAAGAAGTTCTCAGTGGGATTCATTGCATTTCATTGTTGAGGAATGATTTTAAACAGTCGTTTGAACAGCGAGAACAAGTTGTATCGGGAATGGCAGTTTATTTCTATCTTTAATAATTAACTCTCAAGTATCCATGCAACTATATGTACTGCGAAAAAGGGACTAAGCTTTTCCGCTGGTCCGGCACTCAACGTAAAGAACTATCAACGAAAACTAACTAGCGTGACGCCGTGATCAGGCTGGAACTTTCATTGTACCAACCACGACTGAAGCTGAGAAGTACAAACGTTTAAAAAGAAGCGGTATACAATTAATATCTCTATGGCAAACATTAATTTATCTTATCATCTGTTGCATATATCTTTAGTGCTGCACATTCATCGGCGGAGTGGACATAATTTTTGCAATGTAAGTTTTATTGAATTGTTTTCTGTAAAATAAAATTCCTTTGATAGATATTTGCAGTTGTATAAATTTTAATAATAATATATTTGACTTGTCTATATTTCTATCTGAATTATATTAGACTTCTTAAATAGAAATCACGAAAGTATCACACGGTGTGATAATTTCGTTATTTCTATTTGAGAAGTCTAATAATTCAGATAGAAATATAGAGAAAGCCCACGTTTCTCGAGGGATAAAACACGAATTTTCGATTCTTGTTGAGGGTCTTTTACAACATGGTTGTTACGGCGTTGTCCCGACAGATTTTCCCCGCTCTGTTTCAACAAGCTTGCTACAAATTTGCCAAAACAGCTTGATACAAACTTGTCGGCGGCAGTTGTTGCGTGTCTATTATAACAAGCTTGTTACAAGTCTGCAAACACCTTGCGACGAGCCTGTCACGACATCTGATAGCAACGTGTGCGTAGATTTCTGACTGGCGGCAGGTTCCAACGAGCTTGTAACAAGCCTGCAGCAGACTTGTCACAACTACCGCGTTTTTGGCCGTGTAGTAGTGACAGATCATGTGGTCAAGTGCCTCTGCTATTCTTGCTTCGTCCATCTTGTTTTATATGAACGATCGGAAATAAGTTGCTATCTCTTTCGATTTCGGCAAGATTTTGTCAAGGTAAGAAACAGTTAGAACAAGACGCCTGCTTAGGCGTTCACTCGGGCTACTGATTTCTGCAACCTTGGCGTAGCCCCCTTGCGCATATAGAAAACCTGCCGTGCGAAACAGTGCAAAATTTTTGACAAACCGAGCGAGGTCTTCTATATTGCCAAACAAGCTGCAATTCCCCCCCCCCGTGGAGGAATGCATGTAAATTGTAAACAAAGCAATGGGCAATGTGGCTTTCAACGGGCAATGTCGTATTTGTAAATTACAGGCAGCGATTATACACCAGCTGCTTTGCTGTTTTTCGAAGCCTACAATAATGAGTTTAGGAAAGATAAACCCGAATCAGGAGAGATATTATAATAAGATGACAACAGATCACTTGAATTGTAAAGGCTGTCTAAAGGTGTGTATTAAAACTCAGGTTTTTCTGCTCCAGCTTCGGTTCTGGTATAAAAGCATCGATTCCGCAGGGCCTTCTGTCCGCTAAAGTGTGAATCTCTTTCATAAGTCATAACTGTACAGTTTACACGGCATTTTCAAACATATCAGACGTTTGCGAGAACGAAGTCAACGCTGAACTGAACGCAGACAGATCAAATTACACGCTACGCATTCATGAAGATTCATAGGTGATGGAAAAAAATTGTCACTGATTTGTGATCGCAACACTATATGATCGAAAGTGAATACGAATAAATGAAGGTGCATTTGTCATTGCGTACTTTGCAGGAGGCAGTGAGAGCGCAGTGTGTAAAAGAGGGAATTCCCGACTCTGCTTCATCCTGTGTTTAATACATGACAATTTCTAGTCCTGCTACCCAGAATCGCACTTTTGCGAGTACGTTTACACACGAGCAAAGAGAACTTGTGAAATACAATTGCGAGCGTATATAAGATCAGGATACTTGCCAGCGACATTACTGATAAGAATTAAGTATATTTCAGCGAACAGCTCCAAGCACATCAGGAAAGCCAAGAAAGAACTCCTGAAGATTAGCATTTTAGCACGCCTTAGTTTCGCAAAGCCTGACGGGATGACGTAATGTTTGCCATTTCGAAACATAGACAAAAAACACGGAGCCGAAACCTAGACTCGTTCTACCATAGGTAGCCCGAGTAATTAGCCAAAGACTGCAACACCTCAGTGCTTCTCACTATAATAGCAGAATTGATGGATTTTACATTTATGGAACTGCTTGAGTAAATATTTTCATCAACTTCTGAAAGACAAATCAAGTCAACACAAGTTGTAATGGTCGGTCTAGAAGGCTTATGAAACAGTTAAATTTACAGAGAATCCAGGGGCGGATTTAGACTACGTCAACTAAGTCGCGCGACGAAGTCAAAATTTGACGTGAAAATATAATTTTTGTTTGTTTGCACGTTGTCAAAAATTTACAAATAAAATCCTGCAAATTAAAAATAATTATCTAGTAGGAAGGAGTATGTTCTATTCTTAAAATGCCTATCTACAAAGGCTTCAGTTCAGGCCAGAAAAATTTCCCGGTTGGCGTTTTTCCGTTTTCTTTACGCGCGAGGCCTAATTCTATAGCTACGACTGATTTCGAGGGGAAGCAGTGGGATGCACGGGACATAATTGGAGAATCAAGAATCGGATTCACAGTCATTTCCAGGCCGCAACTGCGATGCAGGCTCTCGGCTTGATGAATTTGACGAAGGAAAGCACTTCGTCAAATTTTGACGAAGTTGGTTGGTTTTTCAACGTTCCTGATTGGCTAATTTTGCTCTAATTACGACTTTCGATTGGTGTAGAGGCTGAAACGTCATTTTGCAGGATACGCGCCTTTCTGAATAATCAGTATGGTTAGCGATCGCTTCTGTGGTTCTACGAGGCCATGCGCATATTCTGCGTCCTTTCCATATTCCCATTTGGCCATTTCCCAACACTCAATTGCGAGGATATCTACAAGACCTTTACGATGAAATATTCGTGAAACTTTCATCAAGTGCTTTATGCAATGAAGATGACCTTTTACAGAGGACTGAAAAAGATATATATCGAAATATCAATTGCGAGAACTTTATACAGTGAATCAGTGATGCGCTCTGAGGTCGTCTGAGGTAAGAAACCCTACTGCACTGCATGATTTGAATATCATTATAATCTTTATGACAATTTATAGATTTACTCTTGGGCTAGACTTCGCGTTTGCTTGTATTTGATCTATAACATGTTAATGAATTGATACTTTGCAATGAAACGTGTATCGGACGGACTAGTGTATGCTGGAAATTTGATCTTGCTTGGAGATTTCATGGTTTATTAAATTAATTTTATCTTTGTGAGAGTGAGACTGTAACCTAGCCAGCCAACCTGGCAGTTAAAGCACTCTTCTCATACATTGCTAATTTCTGTTCCTTTAATATTATTACAGTATATAATATATATACACTGTCAACATGTCATGTACTGTATGTGACCTGTATGATTATGTGGTGTCATAATAAAGTTGATTAGTAAAATGATGATTGGTTTCTTCTTTTTAATATAAATTTACATGCGTACAGTAGCTACAGTACTAAGTGCTGATATCCACATGAACCAGTAACTACATGTGCTGTATTACAATTATTATTTACATTTTATTATCTGGCTTAAATATAATATCTGCTTAATTCTAGTATTCAATGTTTATATATTTTCATAGTCTACAAAATTGAAATCATATAAACAGGTAATGACTTCCAGGTGATCTGACCGTGAGGGAAAGGCCTGGAACTAACAACCTAATAGAAATCCATTTTGCTGTATTGAATAACTTATTTCTTTCATTTTCCTTTATCAAACTGGTTGAAACTTTGTATTTATGTTCAGTGTTGAAAATGATAAGTCTATGCTAAATTTGGGAACAAAATAAAGTATATTTCACGAGATATTAAATAGTTTAATTCGAAAAATGGATTTCTATTTGACAACTAGTCCCAGTCCTTTTCCGTGTTTTCAGATCACCTGGTTAGATTAGTTGGGGGCCCAAGGGTTAGGATGACTGAGATAATGTCGAGAGTTGAGCTCCTTTATGTCCATGTCGCATTATGGTCATAAATAAAAGCATTCCTTAACAAGACATTGTCTGCTTGGATAGATGTGTAAAAGGTGAGTATCTGGCACCTGAAAACCAGACAGCTCATAGTATAGTGGCTTGGTTTAGTTGTGACTTAATTAGGATGACTGGGATGATGTAGATGGTTGAGCTCCTAGAGCTGTCTTTGAAATGTTTTTAAGTTTGCAATTAAATATAATCACATAACTCTACTGTTCGTTGTATTACCTTCTTTTTAAAAAAAAATAATTATTCACTTACAAACTATTACAAGAATTCACTAATCCAAATCCAATTTTGACACTTTTTCAAAAAACAGTATAAAATGTGCTAAAAAATATGTTTTAAAACTTCAGAAATTTTGATTAAAAGTGTTGTCAGAACGCGGGAAATGCCATTTCAGAGACCCAAATTTCAAAAATTTTCCGGGGGACATGCCCCCGGACCCCCCTAGATAGTTTGACTAACCGGGAAAAATTCCTAGATCCGCCCCTGGAATCTGTATGATATCTTGGTCGGACAGCTACCCTTTATGTTATTTTGTCATCTGAAAGTGAAATATCTCACCTGAATTTATTTACATGTTCAATCAAGAGTCACTTGCCAGTAATGTAAGTATACTATTTATCATGTACTGTGGCATACAGCATATGCATGCATAATGGAACGTTACAGATTTCTTAATAAATCCATTCCACAGTGCATGTTCAGTGTAAAGCATAGTTTTTCACTGTCATTCAAATATTTCACAATATTTAATTTCCTATTGGTAATCAGTTGAACATTACCATTGAGAAGTAAACTATTATTAAATTGTGAAAGACAGCATGTAACATATTATGACAGTATTATTTATATAGTTGGTAATAATGGTATATAGTAAGAGTGTAAAGGACCGGGTTGTAGGTGAAAATGAGTGAGAATTTTGTCATAATTTTGTTATCTGAAAGTGAAACATCTCACCTGAATTTATTAAAGTCTTCAATCAAGAATCACTTGCTGAAGAATGAAAAGTGTACTATTTATCATGTACTGTGGTGTCAACCAAAATTTAGTCAAGCTAAAATGCATACAACATATTAGCATATTTGAGAAATGGACAAAATCAAACAAAATGAATGAATGGAGTACCCCCTTAGCACTTTCGCTGATTTTTAAACTTTTGAAACAAGGCTAAATCATGGCCTTTTAGCACGAATTAGTCTTTCTTTGTGCTAGGGAAGGTGCAATAACGCTTTATCCGATCCAAAGCATTGTCTTTTTTAAGAAATATTTGAAGTTTAAGAAATGGCCAAAATCAAACAAAATGAATAGGGTCCCCCCTTTAAATCCAGCAGACAGTGCATATAAGATACAGTCTTTCAAATTTACAATTTTGTCAATAATTAATTTCCTATTGGTAATCAGTTTAACATTACCATTGACAAGTAAACTTTATTAATTTTTACTATTAATTTGCGACAGACAGCATGTAGTATATTATGACAGTGTTGTTTATATATGTACAGTATATAGTAGCAAATATCCTAAACTCATCAAATATCGACAAAGATTCTGTAAACTTCTTGTGTATTTTATCAAATTAAATTGGCCATTTCCTGTCTTAGTATATTTATTGTTTGCTCAAACCTTATATTAACTTATTATATTGTCTGTCAGTCTATTTGATCATTATCTTAACCATAAGGCCGATTACATTTCAGTTTTCTTCCCAGTGCTTATGATGTGAATTTACTTACTATACTAGTGCGTTACATGTTTGGAAATTCTCGCAAGTACAAGGAAAATTGGGTTGCGTGACTAGTCTATCTATAGGCTTAAATTGCGTGCCTATTTTTAATAAAGTAGCAGACCGGATTCTTCGCAATTTCGGCCTCGTCAACTGCTTTATGAAATAAGACAGAGATCTCAGGATCATTTTGTTGTGCATTAATAAGATTTGGCTTTGAAAAGGTTTCTTGAGACGATTCAGATGTTGAATTAACGCCTTCGGAAGCTTGGCCAAGAAAGGTGTCTGACATATCGATGACGTCTTCACTAGCGTCATGCTCTAATTGCTTCTGCTTACGCATGGCTCGAGTTACCGCACATGCGGGATATAAATCTGAAATTTCTCGCTCAATAGGATCAGGAGTTTGATTAACACACGGTTTATCAGTCAAAATTGGGTTAACGACTACCTTCACGCCTGCAAGGTCATTGCCAAGAAGTGGATGAATTCCTTCGAATGGTAAAGTCGTTTTAACACCCAATAATACGGTACCAGACACTAGGTCTGATGACAAATTGACTTTGTGTAATTCTTGAGAACTGAACGTATCAGAATTAACTCCTCTAATCAAAACATTCTTCCCAGAGTAAGACTCTTGAGAAAATGGTAAAGTATCTGCCAATTAAGCCCCAGTATCTCTTAAAATTTTAAGAGGAACAGTTTTTGACAGATCACTTGAAAGTGATACGAAACCATTATGGATAAACGGTTGAAAGACATCCATAATTGGGTCAATAGAGGACTTGACCTCACAGTTAAGAGAAGGAAGTGGCTTAATGACAGATGTGTCTTGCACATTGTCACGCATGGACTGTTTTGAAGTACAGCCATTGGGTTTTACTTCACCTTGCTCTTGTTGTCTCCGTTTCAATTTGTAGCAATCTGATATTAAATGACCATTCTTTCTACAATAACTACAAACTATGTTATTGAAAGGAGGGTTCGAAGGCTTGCCTTGAGAAGGTGGTTCAAATCTTGAAGGGGGTGGTTTGGATTTTTTAGCGTCAGGATTAGAATTGTCTAAATTTTCCTTTGACAGGTTCTTTATTTATTTTATTTATTTATTATACTTCACCATTAGTAAATAAACATACAAAATACAAATCTGGCAGGGATACCACTACAGCTTATGCCAATTACTGTGGGCCCGTGTAAAATAGAAAATAATAAATGGATTGTATTTACATAAATATGCAGATTAACTGGTGAGAAGAAAAAAAGGAAATGAAAAAGAAAAAGAAAAAAAAAGAAAAAGGAAAAAGGAAAAAAAAGATAAAGAAAAAGAAAAAGAAAAGAAAAAGATAAAGAAAAAGAAAAGTAGTAGCAAATGAACAACAACAAGTTAGGGATTTCTCAAGGTGACGCGCCGAGTTACATTTTAGGCAGATTGATTTCCAAGTCCGGGGGTCGTCTTGGTTATAGATTGTGTGAAGAGCGTTGTAGTAGTGTTCAAGTAGGGCTTTCTTAAATGACTTAAAAGTTAGAGTTTTTAGCCTTAAAAAGTCTGGTAATGCATTCCAAGTTCTGGTTACTCTGACCATAAAGGATCGTTCGTAAGTTACTGTTCTACATCGGTAAGAAACAAAAGTTAGGACATTGATATTGCTGACAGATCTGGTTTGCCGTACAGGTAATTTTACTGCTGGTAACATTTCCGGTCTACTATAAACAAGGCCATTAGAGAGCTTGAAGAAAAACAACAGATCACCAAACACACGCTTGCTATGAAATGATGAAGAATTATTACCTCGAAAAGACCAAGACTGTGGCACCTTACTTGTGAATGAAACCTTATGTGTTAAAATGAAATCGTTGGCCAAACGCGCGGCAGCTGTTAAGGTTGTCGCCTTTTGTTCATTTAGAAATACGCATATATCACTTTGAATGCATCTTTTAAATTCTTCAATCAAAATCAATTGTCTCAATTGGTTGTATTCCTTATCGGATTTTTCTGAGGCACACCAGCGATCAAACAATTGCTCTTTTTCTCGAGCGAATCCTAAATAGGTCTGCCTACCCGTTTTTTTCAAAATTTCGAAATTTTTGACGATATGCCTCAGGGACTAACTCGTATCCCTTAAGAATTAATTCCTTTACGTTATCGTATTCCGAAGCGATATCTAACGAAAGCTGTGCGTAAATATCACTGGAAAGGTGGAACCATTCTAATGTGCTTAGTAACATCAAAACTCGAATCTAATTTGGTTCCAGTATGAACATCTCCCAATTTTTCTTGTAACTCTAATTTTCTCATTTCTAACCCAAACTTCTGTTTTTCTGATCTCTCTTCTCTTTCGCTTTCCCTTTCTCTATCTTCTCTCTCCCTTTCTCTTTCTTTATCCTCTCTCTCCATTTCTAATTTCTTTAATTCCAATTTCATTTTTTCTGCTTCCATTGCAAACCTCATTCTTTCTATTTCTATTTCTGGATTTGCAGCGGGATTCTTATACAAATTTAAAACGCTTTCCTCAAAGTATTCAGATTTAACTAAGTGTTCCATAATTGTCTTTTGCATGTCCTTCTTTACCATAGAACATTTTACCTCTGCATTTAAAGTTTACTGAATCCAATCGGAGACCAAATGTTCCAGCAAACCACAATGCCTTCTCTACTTTGGTTTTCAGCTCCTGTAATTTTCTCCTTTGTTGTCGTTCCCCAATTTGTGTTAGCTTTGCACCATTATTTTGGAAATCCAATTGTTGGCCAAGCCTCTCAATATATTGATGAAGGTTGTGATTTTCTGTCATGAGCTCTGTAGCTAGAGCATCAGCCTTTGATAAGTTCTCATTGGCAGTTTTTTCACCAGCTTGAGATTCAATTGACTTATTGAGCAAAACTTCACAGCGTTCTGTTAAAATGGTTTTATCATCCTGAAGATTATCGATTAAAGATTCCTTCTCCTTTAGCTGGCATTCCATTTTCAGAAGCGTTTCTAAGTCATCCAGCTGTAAAGTCAATTTCAAATCATTTTGGCACAGCTTTCTGTAATTGTTTCCATTCTTGTGCATAAATTTGTTTTTAATTTCACTGCAAGCTCTTCTCAAGCGTCCTTCTACACGCTTGCAGCCTTCTTTAACTTTCATTCCACATTTCTGGTAGATGAAACGATTTAAAATTTCAACATAACCGCATGTGACTTCCTTCTCCACATGCAGCTTTCTGACGAGCATCGTACCATTCTCGTAAGCACACGGCATAAGGTTAGTTTAAGTTTAATCGTTTAATAATAAAATCAACCATTGCAGTCCGAGGACTGAATTACAGTGATCAAGATAGTTACAATAAATAATTATACAAAAACACCAAATTTACCTACAATAAAATTTATATCTTTGCTGCTTGATACATGATAAAGCTTTATTAAATCTATTTGTCTTCGTCTTCTTAACATTAACTTCTTATTATGTCTTAGTCTATATGAGTTAATATTTTCAGCTGGTAGCAATTCCGCCAACTTATGATGTGGATTCGAAATAATATTTGAGAATAACTTCTTACACAGCATAGACCGTCTTTCATATAAAGTTTCTTATTCTGCTCTTTTTAGGTTTTCAGTGTAACGTAGATCATGATAAATAATTTGCAAGGCTCTCTTCTGAATTTGCTCTATATCATTTGATAAATACTGAGGTATATGGAAAGCCATGACTGTCTTAAGTGATCAAATGTCATAATGGTCGGTGGTTTCATCATTATACGCGGTGGGTTCGTCATTATACGCGGTGGTTTCATCATTATACGCGGTGGTTATAACATTATACGCGGTAGTTTCGTCATTATACGCGGTGGGTTCGTCATTATACGCGGTGGTTTCATCATTATACGCGGTGGTCTCATCATTATACGCGGTGGTTATAACATTATACGCGGTGGTTTCGTCATTATACGCGGTGGTTTCATCATTATACGCGGTGGTTATAACATACGCGGTGGTTTCGTCATTATACGTGGTGGTTATAACATTATACGTGGTAGTTTCATCATTATACGCGGTGGTTTCATCATTATACGCGGTGGTTATAACATTATACGCGGTGGTTTCGTCATTATACGCGGTGGTTTCATCATTATACGCGGTGGTTATAACATTATACGCGGTGGTTTCGTCATCATACGCGGTGGTCATAACATTATACGCGGTGGTTTCATCATTATACGCGGTCGTTATAACATTATACGTGGTGGTTTCATCATTATACGCGGTGGTTTCGTCATTATACGCGGTAGTTTCATCATTATACGCGGTAGTGTTGCTGTTTGCAACATTATATTCGGTGAGCCAGTATTTTTGGTCAGCTGTTTTGCCATGCATTCACTGAAATATATGTACCCTAAATAACATGAAGTACAAGCGAATTTTCAAAAATGTCGTCTCCGATGTTGGCTGTTCTACAGAAACTGAAGTTAGAAAACGTTACAGAACGTTTTGAAATGGAGAAAATAACACCAGATATAGTTAATAAACTCACCTTAAACGAATTTAAGCAATTAGGCCTATACAACCGTGCGGAAATTATGGCATTACGAGTGGAATGTTGTAAGTACGGACCACAACAACCACGAAGATCCGTAGCAGGATGTGGGCCGCCTAAATTTGACATACCAAAGTATATCCTGGAATATTACTTGGAAGAGAATTTAACGATCGACGACATTTCAAAAATGCTTTCCGTCTCACAAAGTACAATCTATCGTAGGATGCGACATTATGGACTAAGCAAGTTGGAATTCTCTGTCATTTCGGACGAAGAGCTGGATCAACAAATGGCTGCAATCACCAAAGATTTTCCTCATTGTGGGGAGGGCATGATCAAACAAATACTCTTACAAAAGAACATCAAGGTACAGAGAATGCGATTACGAGATAGTTTACATAGAGTGGCCAACAATGGAGTGCAGCAAAGGAAAAGAGGTCGACTGCAGAGGCGAGTTTATAACGTACAAGGACCCAACCACCTCTGGCATGTTGATACAAACCATAAGCTCATACGCTGGAATTTCATAATAATTGGTGGTATTGATGGTTTTAGCCGACTGCCTGTCATGCTAAAATGCTCTGACAATAACAAAGCCGAAACACTTCTTTCATGTTTTGTGGATGCTGTTGAGAAGTATGGCCTGCCAAGCAGGGTGAGGACTGATAAAGGCTTAGAAAATGTGGGAATTGCAAATTATATGCTTCAGAATAGAGGTACAAACCGTGGAAGCATTATAGCAGGGAAGAGCACACATAACCAGAGGATCGAGAGGTTGTGGAGAGATGTTTATGAAGGTGTCTTAAGCTTTTTCTATCAGCTATTTTATTTCATGGAAGAGCATGACATTCTGGATCCTCTAAATGAATCCCACCTTGCAGCTCTTCATTATGTATTTTTACCTGTTGTCAATAGCAAGTTGGAACTCTGGGCAAAAGCTTGGGCAAACCACCGAATGCGAACCACTAGATCATCACCTTCTCAGCTATGGCTGACTGGTCAAATGAACAATCCAGTGGGGTTCGACACCACCCCAGTGACAGACATTGATACTTTTGGAGCTGAGGGCTTTCAAGATGGTAATGAAGAACAACCAGAAGGAGAACGACCAGTGTTTCTTCCATTGCTGGCAGGGCTACCCGAAGATTGTCAGACTGAACTGAACTCCAGAACATGGTCTACATCCAACCATGGGATTGATGATTACATTGAAGCACTTGACATTATTAGAAGGTATAACAGTTTAATATAGAACAATGTGATGTACTCTATATACTAATTAATAACAAAGGTACAATATGCTACCAAACTGGCAAAACCCCTTAAACTATGGAGGCTTTCTACAAATTAATGTCTGTTAATAGGAATGGTTTACACAATTCTAGATTGAGTTTTATTGGAGATTGAGCTGCTCATACTGTTTCTATTATGTAGTATTTGATTTATGTTTTATACTTGAGTTGAATCTATGTTGCATTACACATACTGCACTGTAGATAATGAAAGGACCTAGCATTATTGCTTTAAAAATTTTTCTCACTGGCATAATTTCGTTCTTGTACAGAAATGGAACTGGGAAGGCTACAACAGAAGTTGCATTTGTAGCATTTATAGATGATAATAAAAACACTGTGGGGTAGAAGTTGTCTGAGCAAACAATAGGGATAAGATGGTAAAAAATCCTATGTTGTTTTCTGCTTTTTGCTTATAACAGTTTAGTTGTGATTGGATTGAATGACATAATGCATTACTACCAATTAATTATCTTTTCCTTGTTTGGTCATACCATTATTGTTGATTGCTATACTGAAATTTCATATAATTCCATATTGATTTTGATCCTGGGACACAATTCCAAATGTAAACATATAACATCAATTTATATCACTGTAACCAAGATTATAAACAGTTTGGGATTATGCTTACCTCACCATAAAATTGCACCTGTAATGTCTTCCTATAGTTGGGTAAAGACATTATTTCTTCAAAAGCGGTATCTATGAGGTTGTACCGGTCCACCATGATAAAATTGGTATCACCCTCATTTGCCTCAATTGCACTTTCCACCTCAAGTGCTCTTCCAGTGACCATTTTCTGTTGAAAAAACCTCAGTATTTCAACTGGATTGTAAATTTCATTTTGTTGACAGTGAAGAACTATTTCTTCTACTATTTCATCAACTGACTTTTCTTCTGGGGTGACAGTTTCATCTACCAAGTCAGTGTGATTGTTGGCTTCAACATTAACTCTCACAGTTAGGTCAACCACTGGGATAGAAGTATTAGAAACACTGGCTGCATTGGAGATGGTGGCTGCAGTAGAGCTGCTGGCTAAAGTGGAGTTGCTGGCTAAAGTTGAGGTGCTGGCTAAAGTGGAGTTGCTGGCTAAAGTTGAGGTGCTGGCTGAGGTGGAGGTGGAGGTGCTGGCTGAGGTGGAGCTACTGGATAAGGTGATAGCTAAGGTGGAGGTGCTGGCTGAGGTGGAGATACTGGTTGAAGTACTGCTTCCATTTGAATAACCTATGGTGTTGTTTTCTTCATCCTCTTCTGAGTTTAATGCATCAGTGCATGCCCACAAATGTTCCCTGAGTTTGCGGACAAGGACTTCCTGGTTACACATGTAACACTTCTCTTTCACAGCCGACTCGCTTTGTTGTTGCAAAGGCTTCGTTGACAGCGATTTCTGGATGGGTCGCAGGTAAATTTTACCTTGTCCACCACCCAAATTTGAACGCAGATCTTTGGCGCACCAAGAACTGTCGATAATGGTAAGGTCTCGACAGTTTGGCGCGCATCGCATCATTTCGAACCCGCCGCAGGTTTTTAATTGCGGGAATCCGATTGCAGCATCTCCTGAAGGATTCTTTGCCTCGGAGGTAATCTTGCTGATTACGGCTTGCTCGTCGTCATCCATATCCAGTTTGATTTTCTTGACGCCTAGCCCAGCTTTGAACAAAAGTTTTTTTCTATAGATGACGGTGTTTTGCAAGAAACCGAGTCAGCCATACAAATAAACGTTGGCGTCCAGGCATTGCCCCTTGACGATTTCCTTTTACTTGCACCACTTCTTGCCGCTACACGTGTCTGGGTGCGATTACTATTTCGTCGCGGATTAAATAACGCCAAACGTTCATCTCGAACAGCCGTTGCTTGGCTTGAAGATGATGAAGCACTCTCTGCGATTTTCTTCTTGCAAGCATCTCGAAGACGAATCCGATCGCCAATTGTGCCAACACCGAGGTGTATTAATTGTTGATCCGACGCAGCCAACGCTGTCTCCGGTTCGATTCTTTCTACTCCAAACCTATGTGACAGATTCCCCAAATTCAAAGACTGCAGTATTTCTTCCATTTACCGTGTAAGCAGGGACGTAGCGAACGGGTGTGTGTGTGTGGGGGGGGGGGGGGGTCAGGTGAAGAAAAAAATTCAGGTAAAATCATGAAACAGTCAGGTAAAAAATCAGGTAAATAAATCTGTTAAATTGAGACAGACAAAAGACATTGAAATCTGAAAATTCAGTAAAATTAAATGATATCAGCTCATGTGAGGCTTGAACTCTTGAATACACGTGTAATTTTCCCCTTCCGCACCGCAATGGGTAAAATTTCATTGCCACAGGCGCGATTCGCGAGCCAAGGAATCGCGCATATATCGTATCCCGCAGCGAAACGCAATTGTAATCTGACATCCTTCGAAAAAGGTTAAAATGGTTTAAACTTTTCGAGTTTCGACACTCGTTTCACACCGGAAAAGTTGAAGACACGCAAAAGTTGGTAGCTGCGTTCCCGTCGGCATTCTCACTGGAATCAAGTGGTGCAATTCACAGCGAATTGGCAGTTTTCTTTGAGTATGCATTGAAGGAGCATAACTGGGAGCAAGATGAACTTCAGGCACAAGGTTTAGGAGCAAAACCCATGACATGCACGATAGCTGCAAACATCGCTCTTAAAATTGCCAAAAACCATGGTCTCTATAAGTTAGCTGCAAAGGTTTACAAATTATTCCTAACAGCCGCCCCTTCCGTTATCAAGAACGAGCGATCATTCAGCCTAATGAAGATTGTAAAAAGTTATTCACGAAACAAGATATCTGGAGAACGTTTGAACGATTGCATGATTCTTGCCGCTGAAAAGGATATCACCAATGCTGTTGACGTAAACAAGCTTGCCAAAAAATGGTCATTATTGAAAAACCGACGACTGTCAATCGACTAAAAATATTTTCAAGTTTAACTGACTGTTAAGAACACAGATGAATTCATACTAAGATACGTACTTGAATTCTGCACAAGTACATTTCAACTTAATTATTTTTTCAATATTAGTATGTAATGCCGTAAACTATATATACAGGCTTTACAACCACGAAATGTTAGAAGGATTTGAACTTTTAAACATTATTCTGAAATAAAATTTTATCATCACCAGAAATTAGGGTCATTGTGCCACTGCTCTCTGTCAGCAGCTATATTCGCCTAATAATATAATTATGTATTCTAGAATTTCTAATGCGCGTGATTCTACTGTATTCTAATGTTTCTCATTATTCAGGTCATTGAGTTCTTTAGAATTTGCCTAAATCGCGCATGTAAACGACCACAAGCACTGTGAAATCAAGCAAGTTCAAACGCTTTTGGAAGTACTATGCTAAGGACAAATGAGGACTTTTATGTGCTCTCGAAGTAGACTGACTCCTGCCGAATGCACCGCGAGTCGGGAACTTCTTATCGCCCGTAACGTTGTTGGTCAATTTGGCCAATTTCTCGCACCTGTTTACAAAGATTACTATGGCCAACGCTATGGATAGTGGCACTTTCAGTGCAAAAATAAGACGAGCTAGGGAAGTACTTTGTCGTCGAAGTAAGCAAATGTTTTTTAGTTGTAACTGTTCCTTAGTCCATGCTGAAGTCAGATGGAGTCGGGAAAATATGTCACCGTTTAAGCAAAATTTGAATTATTATGTGCTCTCCTTATTATTTACGGTTGAGAATCTCCATTATTATGGTCCTTAATACGCACGCGCGCCACCATCTTGTCCCAAATTTCTGGTAGTGTATTCCTATGCCGTTACTTCAATTTTTCTGCAGATGTTGGTAAAAGGTATTGAAAGATATAGCTGCGTGCGAAATAATACGCAGAACTCCCAATTACCCCATAATGTAAAACAGTGAAATTTCAGGTAAATTGTCTAAATGCTTTAAAATTCAGGTAAATGACCACCTTACACCCCCCCAACAACAAAGGCTTCGCCACGTCCCTGCGTGTAAGTGTGTATTTAAATAGTGTGTACAAGACTAAAATATCAGTGGACACCTTGGCGCAAAAATTGCAAATTCCAATTTTGAGCATGCGCTTAGCCGCTCCTACAAAAACAGCTGACCAAAAATACTGGCTCACCGAATATAATGTTGCAAACAGCAACACCACCGCGTATAATGATGAAACCACCGCGTATAATGATGAAACTACCGCGTATAATGACGAAACCACCGCGTATAATGTTATAACCACCGCGTATAATGACGAAACTACCGCGTATAATCTTATAACCACCGCGTATAATGATGAAACTACCGCGTATAATGACGAAACCACCGCGTATAATGTTATAACCACCGCGTATAATGATGAAACTACCGCGTATAATGACGAAACCACCGCGTATAATGTTATAACCACCGCGTATAATGATGAAACTACCGCGTATAATGTTATAACCACCGCGTATAATGATGAAACTACCGCGTATAATGACGAAACCACCGCGTATAATGACGAAACTACCGCGTATAATGTTCTAACCACCGCGTATAATGACGAAACCACCGCGTATAATGACGAAACCACCGCGTATAATGATGAAACCACCGCGTATAATGACGAACCCACCGCGTATAATGATGAAACCACCGCGTATAATGACGAAACCACCGCGTATAATGACGAAACCACCGCGTATAATGATAAAACCACCGCGTATAATGATGAAACTACCGCGTATAATGTTATAACCACCGCGTATAATGATGAAACTACCGCGTATAATGACGAAACCACCGCGTATAATGACGAAACTACCGCGTATAATGTTCTAACCACCGCGTATAATGATGAAACCACCGCGTATAATGACGAAACCACCGCGTATAATGACGAAACCACCGCGTATAATGATGAAACCACCGCGTATAATGACGAACCTACCGCGTATAATGATGAAACCACCGACCATTATGACATTTGATCACTTAAGACAGTCATGGCTTTCCATAGAGGTAAGCTAGTATGGAACGCCTGACAAGCATATTCAAGTATTGATCTTATACAGGAACAATAGAATCCAATTAACGATTTGGAATCTACATCAGCTCGTTTGAGTTGTCTTAACAAATAAATACGCTTAGCAGCTTTCTGTACGATATTCTCAACGTGCGTGTTCCACTTTAGATCTTGTGTAATAGTTACACCAAGGAATTTTGCTGTACTCACGACCTCAAATGATTTGTTGTTTACATTTAGTGGAGCGTAAGCACGCGGATTCTTTGTAAAACTTATTCTCATTTCTTTACACTTGGTTGAATTCAACTGGAACCTATTAAGATTTGTCCAATCAGAGATTTCTTGTATAATGTTTCTTGCAATTCGCTTGCACCATCTTTCTTCACAACTTCTGAAATTGTAGTATCATCGGCAAATTTCCACATTTCTGCTGGTAAACCCTCTATACTGAGATCATTAATCATTGCCAAAAAGAGCCATGGGCCAATTTTGTTCCTTGTGGGATTCCAGCAGGGACATGCATGAAGCTAGAGTAACAATCTGGGCTAATTTTTACTCTCTGATGTCTTTCTCTCAAGAAGTCCGCGATCCAGTTAACTGCGAAGGGCTTCATACCAAGACTGAACAATTTGCCAATTAGCAAGTTATGGTCCACCAGGTTGAACGCCTTTCTATAGTCCAATAATGCAATTCTTATGGTGGACCCCGTTCCGTCAGTTGCCTCTAACCACTTATGTAGCATAGATATAATTGCGAATGTTGTAGATGACCTTGGGGTAAAACCAAACTGGAAGGAGTCCAGTGATCTTAGTACCGTTGGTTTTAAATCTCTCTCGATAACATAACTTTCCGCCACTTTAGATAAGGTAGAAGTTAGGAAGATCGGTCTTAGATCTTTATTAAAGTCTTCGACCATAGGGACTTTCGGCACTGGTGGAACGTCAGCTAGCTTCCATGCTGTTGGGACTTTACACTCTTGAAAGGAGGTGTTAATTATATCAGTAACAGCAGGCGCAAGTATGTCGGCGTATTTATTGAGCACCCAGTTTGGAATATAATCAGGCCCACTTGCTTTATTTATACTAATCCATCTTAAGTTCAATGCCACAGATTCTGCCGTTACTATAATAGGCTCGTCATCATCAAGGGGAACAACCACGTCTTCCGATAATGGCATG
This sequence comes from Corallium rubrum, assembly GCA_964035015.1. NCBI lineage: Eukaryota > Metazoa > Cnidaria > Anthozoa > Scleralcyonacea > Coralliidae > Corallium > Corallium rubrum. The sequence continues at coordinate 153,909 of CAXIUP010000091.1, forward strand.
TAATCATTCATAACACTAATAAAAGCTTCATTTATTTTATTAGCAAGTTCTTGGTCAGTATGATTGTCCTCATTTTTTATAATAGACCGCAGATCTCGGCGATTAGTTTTAGTTGACCCGGATAATTGCTTCACCTCTCTCCACCAGTCACGGGGCTTGGTCTGCTGTAAGTCCTTCACTTGTTGTTATAGTAGGTCTTCCTGCAACGTTTTTTTTCTCTGTTAATTTTATTTCGAAAAAGTTTGAAGGTGGTATTATTACCATTTACAAAAGCCTTCTGTCTCTGTCTAATCAAACGTTTCAAATTATTCGTCATCCAAGGCAAAGTTACGGAGAATAACCTGTTTTTCTGAAACGCCATTCTTTCGCATATAGCCTAGGTAATGGTTTGTATCTGCAAGAATACGATCATTGAATTTTTCAAAGTTTAAAAACTCCCAAACACCCGACATACTGTATAAAAATATCGTTTCACATCCTTGACATTTCGAAGTTCAATAATAAGCATCAACAGGGGGGGGGGGTGTTCACGCCACTGGACCAAGGGCTAATGATTACTGAGCATGCCTACCAACCACGGTTGCTGATCGAAAATAGAGTAGACGCATGTTTTCATCTAATTTGAAAGGGAAGCACGTTATTTTATACTTCGGCTGGGAATAAACTTTTAAATCAAAAAGCAGGAGCAGTATATCGAGTCAGAAGTTCGTAGATGGCAGAATGTAGGAAGCGATACCTTGTTAAGAAGAAACGATTGCGGCAACTTCACTTGCGTACGAAATGAGTAACAACGCGATGTGTGTAGGTCTCGTATTTGCCCTATACTAAAGGTAAGTACAACTTTAAATTTTGAAAAAAAGGGCGAGTTTAAAACCCCACGAGTATCTGTATCATTGAGACACATTTAGATGACTTGTAGATTCTGTTCCGAGTTCGGCAAATTTACAAACAAACCCAGAAGTTATTATATTTTGCGAATATGTAGTTATCTCATACATAAACACAGCCATCTTAGTTCGCCATCTTCAAGGCGAATATAGTGCGTGCGCAGAGTGCATGACCGTAATTTCTGGCCATTGAAATTACAAACAAGCTACGGTAAGTTTTACCATACTGTAGAATTGGCTTTACCATATATAAGAAAAATATTTAAAAGGAAAAATATAAGACGCCAGCCAACAACGGGCAAGCGAAAACATATCGGATACGTTTAAAATACTTTAATAAGGACATACGAAATCGAAAACAAAATTACTGTAACAGTGACAGGATATATTAAAAACAGAGAACCTCGAACAGCATTGGTACTAAAGGTTCGTGGTTTAATACCGTATTAAGCTTAAGAGGAGATTTTTTAGATTATCGAGAAATTTTCGTCAAAAACGCTCAAAACTTTGTAACCAGGCTTTGTCATGCAATTGGGATAAATATCCGGGGTTAAAAACCCCGTTTTCAAGGAGCAGAGATTTTTTTAGGAAATTCAGAGGAAAATTCACTTGAAGAAAGGAAACAAAATATTCAGAAAACACAAAACAGAGGTTTAGAACCGGATAGGGTAAGTACTTCTTGTATGTTTAATATGTAAATTTCTAGCGTAACATTAACTTATCGCGATATTATTGAAAACTACGACGACGCTGTCGACATGCCAGCGAGCTCTTAAAACTTGTCAAGTCAGTGAAATTGAAAAACATCGAGTAGTAATATACGTTGTTTTTAAACAAAATAAGCACACTGTGAGGAAATAACAGCGATGACAAAGGATTTTGCATGTACAGGAAGACGGCAGCGTGGACTTTAAAAACCGCGCGAACAAACTTGGCAATATGGCATAAAAAGACAACTATTTTATTTAGTTTAAGAAGTTGCAGCTTGATGTCAGTAGTAATTGTCAGTTGTTTGCAATAATTGACAATAAATAAATAAGTTGTTTGCAATAATTGTTTTGCAATAATAGTTGTTTGTAATAATTGTCAGTTATTTTGTCAGAAGGTTGTGGGTTTGAGTCCCGCTTTATATAGCTCAGTTTTTCTGAGTATTACGAACTAACCCAGCTTGTACAGCAAACTGACAATTATTTTATTATATCTGGCAATCTGGCATAGTACTTGGTAGTTGGTAGACAGTCAATAATATTGAAAAACCCAAGAATTAAAATAAACTTGCCAGTAGAAATATGTGTTATATACAAAATAGGTCAAAGTTTTAATAAGGACAGTCCAAAGAAAGAAAATGCATTTTATAATATCAGCATTTCCTTTTTTACCCATGATAAAAACAAAGTGAAAAATAAGCGTTTTATATTATGCACTAAAAATCTTACACAAGTTCTTTCTCTTTTTCATGTCTAGACAGTTTAGCAAGGCCAGTTAAAAAAAAGAAAATGGAAACATTTTAAAGAAACATAATTTTATAAGAAGAAATATAATTTTATAATTATTTAATCATTTAAAATGTACAAACTAGTTTTACATTGTAAAATGTAATTAAATTGTTATAATTGTACATGCACTACACCAGTAGTGCAAAAATGAACCATGATTGAATTGTGTAGAAATAAGTTAATAGAACATCAACAGGTCATGTTTCAAAACTGTATTCAGCCACCTTAACTCTTACTAACTAGAAGGGTCACCCAACCCCCCCTGAGCCATCCTGGGAGAGCCAACTTTGCATTCATTTTATTTAGTTGTGACAGCAGGTGTTTACATGGGGAATTTGACACTTGTCTTGGGTAGTAGGGTCACCCTGGGGATAATAATAGGGTCAACCCTAGGGGGTGAGGCAACTTTCCCTTATGTAAACAGTTTCACTCAGCTACCCGAGACAACTCCAAAGGAATGCTTCAACATGATTGGTTAAAAGTTGGTTTGCCCTTTGGGACAATCGAAGGTCACCCTTCATCCCTTCCCCCTAGTCAGTGCATAATTAATATGTGTAAAATATACAAAGAAGATAGTTAATTTAACTCATTAATGTTTAAGACTACCACCAATTTTAGAGTATACCATACATGTAAATTGTTACAATGCATAATTAATATGTGTAAAATATACAATAACAATTCTTTAAAATGTACAAATGGTGCAAAATTGGACTATACTATTACCAATAAGATTATATTGTCTTAATGTACATGAAGTTTGATAAACATGCAGGAAGTGTCAATGCAAAATCCTCTTCCACTGAGATAAATGAAATTCTGGGAAATCTTCTATCCTAAAAGGAAAATACAACATAAGTATTATATACAGACTTCAAAGTATAATAACTAAGATTTAAACCATTCAGGATTAGTTGCAAAAGCAAACAATTTACAGTTGGACAACTTTTTGTAGTAAGTAATGGATATATTTTACCACAGTTTGCAAAATCTCATAGAGCCACCTTAATATAATGTCATGAAATTGAAACAAGGAAAGCCAATAAAAATGGCTAAATTCTGCGAGGACCTCCCACCCCGATTTTCTTCAAAATTCAATATTTTAACCTACATTAAGTATTCTTTCCTCACAATAAAGCTTACGACCGTCGCACACATAGTTTAGGAAAACTATTGGATTTTTACATTCAACCTCTAAATATTTGCTCCCATTTTCAGATTTTCAACCAATGTATCATAATCAATATTCCAATATTTTTCTTTTCAACTTTTCACAAGTTCCATTTCCCATTTTAATACTACTATTAGTATCTATAGAGGCTGTGTTTTTTATATTTTGAAAGTTAACAACAAATTTACTTATTTCATAGTAGAAATAGAAACCTATATCATTTTTTGTAAACAGTTGGCAAAATGGCTGACTTGAGGTCAAAACATCAAAAATATTGCGAGGACCTCCCACTCCGATTTCTTTCAAAAATTGTGATTTAAACCTTCACTAAGTCAACTAAACATCCAATAAAGCTTACAAGTGTCGCACAGACGGTTGTATAGAAAATCGAATTCTTAGGCAATTGTTAACTTTTGAACTTTGTTGTCAAAATGGGGCAAATGTTAAAATGTGTCAACCAAAATTGACACTATTTTAATAGTCAATTATTCGTTGTACAGGCATCAAATGACGTCACTTTACATCGAGAATACCCAGCTATGTGACTATATAAAAATTATTGAGATTTATACACGATTGAAGCAGTAACAGGATAAAATATGCACAGCAATCATAACTTCCATGGGCAACAAGGCAAAATAGACTACTTTTAGGAAATAAATACCCAATGAATGAGCATTAAGGCACACAGTTCAAACCAGTTTACCGTTGCTACAAAGTGTGGTAATGTACCTCTCTTTTACAAAAAAAATCAGCAAGATATAATGTTGTTTAATGTGAAAATAGAGTACCTAAAATTGTCATACCTGAGTAACTTCTGTCGTCAAACATCACTCCTGCTTTGCCCTTCCACAAATTGAAAGTGGTCGTTTTATTCCAAAATTGGTACATCACAGCTGTAGGAGCTCTCAGTAGACTAACCATGATATGCAGAATTCATTTCTGGTATTTATTTTAAATCCAACTACCTCCCACTCGAATATTTGGCCAGTAATTTATCGACTTAAATTTTGACCCAGCCATTTTCGCAAAAACAACAAATTGCTCCATTTTCGCGCAAAGCATGACGGTATTTTTGAGCGCCAATTACTCAATATTCCAAAAAATCTCCTCTTAACCATTTCGGCCTTTTTCTTCGTTGGGTTTTTCGCTAGTGCTTTTTCCTCCTTCCGAGTTTCGGTGTGACGGGTTTTCTTCTAGTAAGGATGTTGTTCTGCTTTATACGTAAACGTTGATTTGTTTCTGTCCTTTTGAAAGGGATATACGTAGCCAAAAAAAGCCTTTTCTGAAGTCTTTTTGAAGAAACAAAGTTTTTTTTCTCAGATAAATTTTATTGTTCCCAGTGCCCCACAATCCTTACCGCGCAAGTGAACGTACCATGCGGCATATAAATAAATAAATAAATAAATAAATAAATAAATAAATAAATAAATAAATAAATAAATAAATAAATAAATAAATAAATAAATAAATAAATAAATATTCAGATCATAGAAATCTGTTCAGATATCACGCTTGTCCATGCGTGTAAAATGACTCCACGCGTGTCGAGATTAGCACCCTCACCGGGCTCCGGGCCTTCGGCTCTACGCCCGGGCTCGGGGATTAGGGTAAAAAGACGAACTAAATACAATCAACTCAGCCTTTTACCTTTAGATTTACTGATTCTTTCACTTTCCAGATCTTCCCAATCATGTTTTAACTGCTGCACAGCTACATCATAGTAGTCAATATAAGCTCCACTTTCGAATGCAGAGTGAGAAAATATAACTGTAATTGGCTTGTGAAAAATCACTTCCTCTGCTTCTGCTTCTATTTTAATGATGCTGCTACAGAAGACATCCCCATTTTTTGGTTTTTTAGGACATTCGCCGTAACTTACACGTCTCCATGTTATACTAACCGGCTTCGAAACCGCTTCGCTCGGAAATTGGAGAAAGGCATTTGCAGCAGGGAAAGAAATACATCCACCTTGAACATCAACCACGAAACTAGCAAACGAAAACAAAAAAAAAATATAATCCGTTATAATTCTTAAAAATCTTGAACAACAACAAAAAGCAACAAACAACCAACTAACAAACATCTACTATATCCACCAGCAACCAATCAAGAACAACCAACAGCCACCAACGACCACAACAACAACAGCCAGGGAGTGGATCGTACAAAGAAGGCAATAGATAGTACTGATCAGCCAATAGAACGCACGGAAGACTGAGGCAATGGGTCGTATACCAACAAGGCAATGAATAGTACGCAAAACGCAATGAGTGGTAGTAAGCAATAATGGTAGCGATAGTTAGAATAATGGTAGCGATAGAATATAGCTGTAATAATAACTATACAAAAAAGACCAGATCAACAGAAAGACAAGGTAACACGTAGAAAAACACTTAAGGTTACAGGATACCCTACGAAGCCATTTCAAGAAATTTGTTGCCGCTCGCTCAAATTCCCCCCGATTTGTCTCAAATTTGCACCCGATTTGTCTCAAATTTGCACCCGATTTGTCTCAAATTTGCACCAAATGTAGTTAAGTATGTGACGGACACTATCGTATTATACAGTAAATGAGAAATAAAATATTGTTGCAGATACACTCATCAGTTTAAAATCACAGTAGCCTACCTTCGCGCCGCGGTTTAAGACGGTCTTTGGTTTTACCAAAAAGCTCCCAATTTATCATATTTACACTTCTCAATGTTTGTTCTAAAAAAGGGTGTTCGCATTTTTTTATTAATGTAGTGGTTTAACAGCTAGGATACTTTATTTCGCGACCTTTGTTGTGGCACAAGCAATTGACAAATAAAAGCTTGTAACTCAGGTAATTTTTACATAAATAAAACGCGCGAACACCCTTTTGTAGAACAAACATTGAAAAGTGTAAATATGATAAATTGAGAGCTTTTTGGTAAAACCAAAGACCGCCCTAAACCGCGGCGCGAAGGCACTGTGATTTTAAACTGACGAGTATATCTGCAACAATATTTTATTTCTTATTTACTGTATAATACGATAGTGTCCGTCACATACTTAACTACATTTGGTGCAAATTTGAGACAAATCGGGGAAAAATTGAGCGAGCGGTAACAAATTTCTTGAAATGGCTTCCTAGGGTATCCTGTAACCTTAAACAAATAATGAGACACTAACTCCAATTTCTGTAAAGAATCTCCATCTACATTTGTCTTGTCGTCGAAGGCCGTCTCCTCTGAAACAATAAAGATATTACAAAAAAGTGAACGACTAAACAAAAATTAGTAATCTTAAATTGAGCTGTATTACACACCTCCGTTATTCAAAAGAAGTCCTCGCTCAAAACATGAGACCTCCTACAATCGTTGTTTTGGTAACACGATCAAATGGTTATCTTGGAGCAGTTGGGGGCAACGTCCTTGATGACAGACTAAAGAGCTGTTCATATAGGAGACGGGCTAACACGGGTATACTGGGCTGATTTTAGGTCACAAAAATCTTTGACTGCAAAATTGTGTACTGTGCCTATTTTATTTTGCATTTCTTAAATAGTCGTAATAAGATTTTCGTGACATTAAACCATTCCGGTAACCAAACTAGCACGTCTCGTATGAATGGTTTTCAAGGCCAACGCAACCCAATGAAGAATCAGACACAGTTTAACGTAGCCTGTTAATAGACTGTCTAATTTGGGAGGTTGGCTTTGAGAAGAAGGAAGACAGTTTGCATGTAAAATACATTCAATAGTCCGTGTGGCGGATTAATGTTCTGATTGGCTTATAACGCGTTTCTGCTACTTCCGCTTCCGTATTATGATTGGCTACGGTTAATAATAATCTTATTCTTCCAATTTACTTATAAGAAATAATATTTTCGCTTGTGTTGAGACAAAATCGTTTAGTTAACTTTTAAATAATTAAGGTCATTTGCTGTGAAGCCGAGACGTTTTGCTCAGCTTTCAACGGGTCCAGTCCCCTGGATTCAGTTTAGCAGAAAAATCCCAAGTGAAATCACCGTCAGCTTCTGCAAAAGGCGGCCATATCAACTGCCTTGGATACTTCAATAGGATTAGAAGGAAATCGTGAAGTTCCCTTTTATTGCAGAGCAATGGCAGTCAACAATATAGTCCGTAAGTAGATATTTATATCGTCAGTGTATAGATTCGTTGAAGGCGAGTCGCCCTGTAGTTTGTTTACATGGCAGGTGTCAGGGGGGGAGGGGGGGGGGGAGGAAAGCCAATTACAGGATTTGAGGGCAGACGTTCTTTCTCACCAATACTATCTAAACTATCAGAACGTCTGCTCACATGCAGGCTAAGTTTGACGCTACTCTGGCTATTAAAAGTTTTTAAGTAGATTAAAGGACATTGGCAATAAAAACGAAGTTCGTCAAATTTGAAGGAACTGGTAAAATTGTAATATAAGATCAGTTTTGCAACCTTTTTGTATCTTTCTTCGTTTTTAAAATATTTCATTTTTTTCAATTTTATATCAAATACAAAGATCTTTTGCCAGTGACGGTCCCAAGAGTAATCTTTACGCCGTCATGGCTCTGTTGACGACGTAAAAAACCATTTTTATGTTGGAACCTGAGTCACTACAGAAGCCTTGGAAAATCCGCTTAGCCGCTGTCTCGCGACTAACATAGATTGAACATTGTCAAGTGTTTTTCTTCAAGAATTTAAGGACGAAACGAGTCCGTGCGATTATGTATCTTGAAATTTGAAAGTATAAATACACCACCATTTAATACCACTGTTAAACTTTCTACCGTAGTCGTAGTCCGTTGTCTGAATCTTAAAGTCCCTATTGCCCTGGTCAACAGGGCGACCTAAGCGCAATGGAAAAAACGACTTGGTAAACGCCGACAATTAGGGGGATTGCACCACCGGCAATTCCGCCCAAGGCGTTACCACGCACAGAATATTCGAAGTATATAGCCAGCACGGAGACGGAGAACGCTACTTTTATACGATGCGACATCAACCGGTAAGTGCACTAGTGGACACCGGCGGAGCAGTAACAATAATACACAACGACATATTCAACAGGATTAGAACCAGAAACAACACATTGCAACGAAACTACCGGCCGATCCTTGGAGCCAACAATAAACTACTCGATATACGTGGAACAACAATGTTGGAGATTAGCCTCAATTGAATGGAAACACGACATACAGTTTCTACGTGTGCAACGACTTGGCACAAGAACTGTTACTGGATGCAGACTTCTTACAAGCAAATAAATGCATCAACTCGTTGGTGATAAGAGATCGAAATATTTCCATGATGCAAAAACATGCTCCGATTGTGTGTCGTGTAGGAGTCGCTGCGTCGACTATCACCCCTCTACGATCCATGGTTGATAGAAAAGCAAACGGGCGTATTGGAGCCAGAGGAACGATTCGAGAGACGGTATACCGTAGGGATAATCAAGGTGGCTGCTACAATGAATGACGGCGCGATTCCTGTCAGAATGTTCAATCCGCACTCTAAACCCCAAAGAATATACAAGGGAAGTACCGCTGGGTAACTTTCCCCACTAGAAAAGAAAACAGCTGCTCAGAACGCGAAGGAAGAACATATTTGTTACTCGGTATGCCATGCTTCGTCGCTACTGGAAGACAACGAAGACTCGCCAAAAGATGTTCGCAACGCAACCCTAGGCCGAAGGGAAGAAATGGCCAACGTGTTCAAAATAGACAACGCCAACATATCGATGACCGAGAAGAATCAAGTACACGACATACTGGCTAGGCTTCCCCAAGTAATCTCGGGAGGGAAACACGATTTGGGAGAAAACGTAGAGCATTCAATCGAGACGGGAGATTCGCGATCGCGGGTCCCATAGCAAAGATTACCACACCATCAAAGAGAGAACATAAGAACGGAAATCGAGGCAATGCTGGCAGCTGATGTAATTAAACCTTAATTCACGCTCCCCTTGGTCTGCGCCGGTGGTGATGGTGAAGAAGAAAGATGGTTCACTGAGATTTTGCATCGATTACACAAAGCTAAACGGAGTCACCAAAAGCGATGTCTACCCGTTACTCAGGTGTGACGATATATTGGAGGCGATGTCAGGAGCGGCTTTCTTCGCTCATCTCGACCTTGTGAGAGGATATTGGCAAATAGGGGTGGAAGACAGATCGCGCGAGAAGACAGCTTTTTCGACACCGGAAGATCATTTCCAGTTCAAGAGAATGCCGTTCGGACTTACGAATGACCCTGCAACTTTTCAGTGCGCAATGAACTCCATCCTAAATGGCTTGAATTGGAAGGATTGTTTGGTTTACTTAGGCGACGTAATCATCTTCGCAAGGAGTTTGGAGAAGCACAACCGCCGACTGGATGCAGTGCTCCAACGCCTGGAAGACGCCGGACTGCCGGAGTTAAGTTAAACGCTGCAAAGTTTCAGTTCCTTCAAGAAGAGACCATCATCCTGGGACACGTTGTAAGTCGCGAGGGAGTGACCACCAATCGGGAGAAAACTAAAGCTCTGCTACACAGGATGCAGAACCATGTGATGTGTCAAGTCTCCGCAATTTCCTGGGGTGTGCGGGTTACTACAGACATTTCGTGCCGAAGTTTGCCGAAATTGTCGCACCGTTGCATAAGCTGGAACGGAAAGGGACTGCATTCCATCGGACTAAAGAATGTCAAGAAGCCTTCGACACGCTAAAACACCGCCTAACCAATTCGCCAATTTTGGCGTATCCTCGGTTTGATGTACCTTTCATAGTGGATACAGACGCAAGTGACACTGTGTGCTGTCGTATCACAGATTCAGGCTGGGGAAGAACGAGTAATCGCCTATGCAACCAAGACTCTTACCAAGGCACAGCGCAACTACAGTACGACCAGGAAAGAACTCTTCGCTCTAGTCTAGGGATTAGAACATTTTGAAGTCTACCTCCTGGGAAGACCTTTCCGAGCGAGAACAGATCACAATGCACAAGGGCCGAAAGGACAAGTCGCATGGTGGATAGAACGGTTGGCAGACTATGATTTTAGTATCAAACACAGAGCTGGGCGAGCACACGGAAATGTGGATGGTCTGTCACGATTGCCTCACCAGCCAGAATCCAATTTATCAACCAACGAGCATACGCCAGTTCCCGAAGATCCGGCACCAGTAGTATACAATACCTGCACGGAGAAGCAGCAACAGCAAGGTTGGATTAGCCTTTGGAACAAGACGCAAATATAGAGCTACATCAGCGAGAGGACCCAGCCATCTACCAAGCCCTGGAGTGGATGAAAGTCGGAACCAGACCAGGCCGAAGAGAAATAGCAGATACTAACCCTACAAGTCGTAGTCTGTGGAGCCAGTTTGATAGGCTGAGGTTAAAGTGCCCCTAACCCCAAATATTTTTAAAAAAAAAATATTTGTGTTTTTTAAGTAAATCCTTGAAAAGATTTTTGAATTTGAGTAAATCCTTAACCTTCGAAAATCGGCATGAAATAGCGGCCATGTTGGTTCACGACCAAGTCTCCAAGGGGCATGGGTTTAGTGCGATTTGTGACGTTTTGTGACGTAAATTCCGGAACGCCCTAGATTTTGTATCAACAAACAATGCGATTTAATATTCACGAAGTTCAACTTTCCAGTTTTAAAAATCCTCAATATATAGATTTAGGGCGCTGCAACAACACTGGCAATAAGGAGGAAGGTGCGTCGCTTCATGTCATGCTTTGTTTGGGCAATAATTGTTCAGAAAAAAGAAAGCAAATCGAACGCTTTCGATCTGGTTGTTTTATATTCACGCCTAGTGGCTATAGTTCTAGTACGTATATCCGTTTGTAGTTTTTGACACACTGTTAATACTCTTTACAGCAATAGGGCGACTTGTAAAAGACACATCACAATTTCCACCCCTGTTAAGAATCATATCGGACCAGTGAAACGTAAAAAGCTTTATGCGCCAGATGTTAAGGGAGAAAACGTACACACGAATATCAACAACTCACAAGTCTGACATGTCATCCACAGACCGAGCTTCACGCGTCGATCTAATGGATGCTTTCGCTCTTCGATCTATGGGATATATGTTCATACTATAGCCGGCTTTATTCGGCTACTTGTATTCTTCCCTTCGATCTCGTATGAAATCCATTTCCGAGTTTTTTATATCATTGTCATCGGATAGAGTACATGATATTGTGAAAAGTTGCAAGATTTTTAGGTTTATAAAGCCAAAAGTGATAGAAAATCCGCCATAAACGGATCCAAAATCGTGGTAAACAAATAATCGCTCCAAATTAATCTATTAAACATAATTGCTTCGTGCTTTAAAATTGTTCGTCCTATTTATATTAAGAAACACATTCACGCGATTTAATCTTTATACTTAAGGTTTAAACTGTTTGTAAAGAGCTTCCACTCCTATTGCTCTTGTGAATGCTTATTGAAAAGGATTATAAACAACGTTGAGGACGGGTTCTCTGCTGATCATATTTCTCGGGCGTTCCGGAATCTACGTCACAAATTGTGCTCTCCCCAGTGTTTTGCTTGCGCGGTCATGAACCACAGAGCTCTAACTTCAACTTGATGCCAGGGATAGGGAATTCAACTAAATCCCAAAATATTTTTAAAAAATATTCTGTTTCAACCAACCTCGCGAAAGGGAGTCTCGAGAAAGTTATCCAGGCCCTGGCAAGGTCCTTATACAGTGGTGAAAGCATTTTTGGACGCCGTTTACCGTCTAGTCGTCGATCGACAAGGTCGGAGAGAACACCGCATTCCTTCCGCCGATCCCAAACCAGCTGCACACGTCGAGGATTCAAGTGATAACAAAGATCTAGGAATGGTTGGTTGTACTTGGTGTAATGTTTACTCAGAGAAGTAAGATATCTAACTAACTTTAATTAGAATAAACTCTAGGTTAAATACATTAATCAAAATCACGTGATATTCAAATCACGTCTAATAATAAATATTCATCTATCATAACATCTCCTCCTCAAGTAATAACAATATTCGTACTAACATGATTTCAATTATATAAATTATACTATACTAATAATAAACAAAACAAGTTTTAGTCATCAAGAATATAATTCATATTTAAGATGATTTTTTCCCTTAAAGTCCATATTTAATAAAGTTCATATTTAATGGGGTTTTTTTTTAAAAGTTCATATTTAAGATGTATAGTCCTTATACCAACTTGGTGGTCTGATGACTCTACCAGATCTGGTGGTAATATTATCTGCTGGTTGTCCAGAAGATACTGGAGATTGGATGATAACAGTTGGTTGTCCAGCGGATTCTACAGATTTAGTACTGACAACTGGTTGTCCAGAAGCTTCACCATACTTCATCAGATCTCTTCGGTTTCTCCGATATACGCCACCATCACACTCCACTGTATACGATCGAGGTTGGTCGTTAGCCACCTGAACACTAGCTGGAATCCACATACCTTTCCTTTCATTCTTCAAACCAACTCGATCCCCCTCCTTGAGAGGTTCTAGCGACTTTGTATGTCGATCATAATACTTTTTCTGGTTTTCTTGTCTTTGCTGTAATCCTGACTTTACCTTGTCGGTGTTGTAAAGTGGTTGCAGTAGTTTTGATGCAGTTGGTAGGAGCGTTCTTGTTCTTCTTCCCATAAGGAGTTGTACTGGAGACTTATTAATACCATCAATCGGTGTGTTCCTCAGATCTAAAAGTGCCAAATTAGGATCACTGTTGTCTTGCAACGATTTCTTCAGTATACTCTTGGCTGTCTGGACAGTCCGCTCCGCAAGGCCATTAGACTGTGGATATCGTGGTGACGAAGTGGTGTGTTTGAATTCGAAATCCTTGGCAAATTTCTCAAACTCTGCACTTGCAAATTGAGGACCATTATCCGAAATGACCTCTTCTGGTATGCCGTACCTTGCAAAATGCGGTTTTATGTGGTTAATCGTTGAGGAAGCACTTGTACTAGTCAACTTCGATATCTCGAAAAATTTCGAGTAGTAATCCGATATTACTACATAGTTCTCCTTATCAAGCTGAAATAAATCAATCCCAACTTTTTTCCATGGACCATCTGGTACTTGATGTCCCTTCATCGGCTCTTTTTGTTGCGACTTTCGAAACGCCAGACAAATTTCACATCTTGCTACCCGTTGTGCGATCTGGTCATTCATACCAGGCCAATACAATACGTCCCGAGCTCGGCGTTTACACTTCTCGATTCCCATATGATTTTCGTGAATTCTCTGAAGCATTTCATTTCTTAACTTTGTTGGCACAATCAATCTTTCCCCTCGTAGAAGAAGTTGATCCTGTACGTTAATTTCATCTTTGATGGACCAATATTCACGAATTGCAGGGTCAATCATCGATTTGCTTTCAGGCCATCCTTGCTTTACGGTTTCAATCAACTTCTGGAGAACGGTATCGGCGTTTACTTCCAATTTAAACTGTTCTAATTTCTGTGTAGTAATTGGCAAGTGGTGCACCGTGAACACCTGATACTCTTCTTCCATGGTTGCTGTTTCCGCTCCTGGAGCTCTGCTAAGCGTATCCGCGATAAATAATGACTTTCCTGGTTTGTAACCAACGATCAACTCATATTTTTGAAGCGTTAGCATCATTCTTTGTAATCTGGGTGGTGATGCTGCCAAAGGCTTCCGAAAAAGGTGCTCGAGGGGCATGTGATCTGTTTCAATCGATACTGCTCTTCCATAAATGTACTGATGGTATTTCTGGCAGCCAAATACTATGGCGAGTAATTCTTTTTCTATCTGGGCGTAATTTTTCTCTGAAGAATTCAGTGAACGCGACGCATATGAAACGGGTTGTCCATCCTGAAGTAGGCATGCTCCAAGTCCATAAGATGAGGAATCTACTGAAATAGTCACTGGTTTTGTGATATCATAGTATTTCAAAACTTTCTCCTCAGTTAAACTTTCTTTGACTTGGTTAAATGCTTGATCGTGATCATGGGACCAATGCCACTCGATATCCTTTTTTAGGAGCTCTCTGAGAGACTGTGTCATGTCCGATAAGCCCGGAATAAATTTTGCAAGATAATTAACCATGCCCATAAATCTTAGTAATTCTTTCTTATCTTGTGGTGTTCCGATATCTTTTATTGCTTTGATTTTCGATGGATCTGGTTTCATGCCAGCGCTGCTCATTGTGTGCCCGATGTACGTCGCCTCTGTCGTCTGAATCTTGCATTTTCCAGCATTTAATTTGAGATTTATGTCTCTAGCTCTCTGTAACACTTGTTTCAGTCTATTGTTGTGCTCTTCTTCATTTCTTCCCCAGATGAGTATATCGTCGACAATGGCTTCAGCTCCTTGTATATCTTCAAAGGCCTGAGACATTCTTCGCTGAAAAACTTCCGGTGCTGAATTTACACCAAATGGCAATCTAAGAAAACAGTACCTACCAAACGGCGTGTTAAAGGTAGTCAAAAGTGAACTCTGTTCATCTAATTTTACTTGCCAAAACCCTGATGAAGCATCTAGCGTGCTAAAAACAGTAGCCCCGTTGAGCTGTACTGCGACTTCCTCTACTGTTTTCATGGGATAATACTCTCTCTTTATCGCTTTATTCAAATCTCTCGGGTCTAAACACACTCGGACTTTTCCATCTTTCTTCTCTGTGAGAACTATAGGACTTACCCACTCGGTCGGTTCGGTTACTTTCTTTATTGCTCCGATTGTCTCCATTCGGTCAAGTTCTGCCTTTAGCCGATCTTTTAAGGCAAACGGGACTTTGCGTGGTGCATGCACAACCGGTGGAACTGAACTATCAACTTTGATGTGATAATCACCATCAAGGCATCCAAGACCTTTAAACACATCAGCATATTCATCAAGAATTTTCTCTGCCTGTGTTTGTTGTGCTCGACCCTCTTGAGATTTCGTTGTTGCTTCATTTCCATTTCTGGATGCCACCGTTGCACTTTGGCTCTGGTCTTCGGGGGGTTGTTGTTCCTCATCAGTGATCACTTCATAAATACGCTTCACTAACTCCATTTCTAAGCACGTCGATAAACCCAACACCGGAACGGCCCCTTCTTGGTCAATAACTTGAAATTCTACCAGATATAACTTCTCCTTATACGCTAGCACGAAAATACTCTTCCCGATCGTTTTCATTCCGTGTCCTGAGTATGACACAAGTTTAGTGCGAGACTTTGCGAGTTTCTCCTTTGTCAACTCCTTATAGATTTGCAATGGCATCACGTTGCATTGTGCTCCCGTATCGAGCTTCAAAGTAACCTTCTTATCATTTATCTTCACGGCCATGTTCCAGTCCTTCGAGTTGTTTTTTCCACTTGTGCCAATAGCTCCAATGAAGAATTCATCATCTGAAGAAGTGCCTTCATATACCGCGTTCACTCTTGGCTCTGAGCGGCACATTTTGGCAAAATGATTTTGTTTCTGACAGTTGAGGCAAGTCTTCCCAAATGCTGGACATTTCCGAGCTTCATGTCTTCGCCCACATCTTGTGCATTCCAACCCTTTTGAGTCTTTCTCATCGCTTCCTCTTCGGTTCTGCTTGCCCATAGATCTTCTTTGATTATTTCCTCGGCCTTCGATTCTACCAATAGCGCCTATTTGGTCTTGACCACCTTCAACAATATTCCTCAGTTGTGTTTTACTCAGCTCTGCCGTTCGACAAATGTTTATTGCCTTTTCTAATGTCAGATCATCTTCTCTAAGCAATCTGGCCTTGACTTCAGCGCTGCTGATACCACAAACTATTCGGTCTTTAATAAGTGAGTCGTGGAGAGTCCCAAACTCGCATGACTTGGCCAATTTACGTAATTCAGTCACATACGAATCAATATGCTCACCCGGTCCCTGGCTTCGTGTATTAAACACATGCCTTTCAAACGTCACGTTTTTCTTGGGCGTACAATACCGTTCAAATTTCGCGATCAACGGCTCGATTTTACCTTCTTCCGCTTCGTCTAGAACAAACGTATTAAACACTTCTACAGCATCTTCTCCGGCCACCGACAACAGGGTTGAACATTGTACCTGTTCTGATTTCTTATCTCGTCCTGTGGCATTTAGATACAAGCGAAACTGCTGTATCCATCTTCTCCAGTTTTCCGCCACGTTTCCTTCGAAGGAAAGTGCTTTGGGGGGCTTTAGGCCTTCCATCCTGACACCATGTAATGTTTACTCAGAGAAGTAAGATATCTAACTAACTTTAATTAGAATAAACTCTAGGTTAAATACATTAATCAAAATCACGTGATATTCAAATCACGTCTAATAATAAATATTCATCTATCATACTTGGTAGACGGCGACAACCCGAGAGAGAGCACCATTAGTCAACGATGTCACGACTCCCAACTCTAACGCCGACCGTACCTACGGATGAACCCTGTGCCACAGATGTTCTTCAAGATAGAGAAGACGTAACGCAGACCGTACCTGTGGATGAACCCTGTGCCAGAGATGTTCTTCAAGATAGAGAAGACGTAATGCCGACCGTACCTGTGGATGAACCCTGTGCCACAGATGTTCTTCAAGGTAAAGAAGACGTAATGCCGACCGTACCTGTGCGTGGACCCTGCATGTACCAGATGTTCTTCAAGATAGAGAAGACGTAATGCCGACCGTACCTGTGGATGAACCCTGTGCCACAGATGTCCTTCACCTTGGCATGTCCTTGCCTTGGTATTTTGATGGCGAATTAGTTGGTGTAAGAAAGTGTGATTTATGTCTACCCGATAGTCTCCCCGCAGCCGTTGTTAGGGTCGGTCCCAAACTCGTTCCCCACCAACGGCTGCTCACTCGAGCAACACATTCCATTTCCGCATCTGATCAATCAGAGCAAGCCTTCCAAAAATCCGGAAAGCCGACCTTCACCTTGGCATGTCCTTGCCTCGGTATTTTGATGGCGAATTAGTTGGTGTAAGAAAGTGTGATTTATGTCTAAACGTATAAAATAAAAGATCTTAATCCCTATCAACAGAAAGCAGTTGTGCAATTTGTCCAAGGGAATACTGATGTTTGTAAACTTTCCTACGCGTACCGAGTGTGGTAAATCGCTGATTTACCAAGCGCCGATACAATCTCAAAGGTTCCTGGCCATGCTACTGTAGTGGTTTCTCCGCTTGTGAAGCTTTTGATATGCAAGAACAAGTCATTCACATACGAAGTCTTGGGATTTCTTCGGTTAGCTTGAGCAACATTGAAGAAAACAAATTAAAATACGTAGAAGAAGAAATATTCTCCATCGGTAGTTTATGCACACCTGAAGCACTATAAAAGAACGTCTGCGAAGGAGACTACCTGGACCTGCTACATTTCGCAAACACTTGTAGCCTTTTCAAAAGTTTTCGTACGAATTTATTTATATATGAGCGGCAAGAACATAATTAAAATAACATTCTTCGTAAATTTCGTGAACTTCTAAGCTAAACTACTCGAAATATTAACTTTCAAGTAATCTATACTCTATACTAGTCGCTCTCTTGTTGTTCACCCCATTTCCGTCGAGCTTGTGTTTACATCTTTTATTCCGCTGACGCTCATAACGTCAACGCTTGTTTATCTGCATGTGGTGAAAGGGGATAATCGAAATAGCACTCTTCAAAAATTCGGTGAAGTTCTAAGCTATACTTCTGAAAATATTTGGGATTTCAAGTGCCGTGAAGTGCGCAGATAATATTCAGACTTCGGAAATGTAATGTCAACACGGCCAACAATATTTCTCTGATACCCACACGCTTCACATTGCGTTTTACGCACCTTTGTTTGCATGGGCAGAAAGAACATAGTCAAAACATTATTCTTCGTAAATTTTTTAATGTTCTAAGCTAAACTTTTCGAAATATTAGCTTTCGATTAAACAAGTTCTACACAACAACGCTTGCCTCGTCGCTCGGCAAAAGGCTGGCGTTTAATTTTAGCAGTGATCAATGCTGTAGTCTCATTGGTTCATTGTACAAAGGAAATGTAATGCTCGAGTGAGCAGCCGTTGGTGGGGAGCGAGTTTGGGACCGACCCGAACAACGGCCACGAGGGAGACTAGAACCATACGGGTCCAGTAGAAGAAACTCTACTTGGCCCGGCTGGGATTCGAACCCACGACCTTCGCTTTACTAGTCCGATGCTCTACCAACTGAGCTACAGGTCAAGTTGGGAGCTGAAGGTCGAATGATAGAATTTGGGCTATTTGATATTTCGGAACAGACTAGTTTCTTCAATATCTAGACAACAGTCTTCATACATGACGATTTCGAATGTAATTGTGGGACAGCGAACTCGGGTGGTTCGAATCCCAGCCGGGCCAAGTAGGGTTTTTTCTACTTGTTCGGTATGGTTCGTCACTCGGAGTAACACCTTATTATTATTCTCCACCCATTCAAAATAAAATCTGATTTAACTGAGAAATATTAATTCATATAAATTCAGCGACACGCCTTGACCTGCTCAAGCCAGATATCAGGAGGAAAGTACAGGAAAAACAGGTGGATCAAGGCAAGGAGCGAGGCAATCGCTCTGTGCGCAAGCTAAACACCGACCAGTTACTAAGCACAAAAATTAAGCAAAAAGGAGGAGAACAACACGATGCTGAAGTCAGAACCATAAATTCACAATCTTTGTATATGTATATGTACATGTACATGTACATGTACATGCACATACATGTACATGTACATGAATAAGTATATGTATATGCATTTGAAGAGATATATTATGTATTTGAAGAGAATTAATGAGCACCAAATTGTTTTTGTCTCGCCATATTATATATGCTTGCATAGAAGTTGCGATGCTGAATCATGGACACTCTATCGTAAACATATAGAGCAACTTATCTCGTTCCACACGTGTTGTCTTAGATAGGGGCTGATTACACTAAATCGTTTTTGTCTCCCCATATTATATATGCCTGCATAGAAGTTGCGGTGCTGTGATGATACTTTATCATATTATTTAAAAAGTAATGAAAATTATGTTGAAACATTGTTGACAAATTTGTAGAACATGATGCTACTAGCACTTCTGTATTAAAGAAAAGACCCGAATCACTTTAACCAGGGAAACATCTATTGACACAAAGCTGCCACTTAGATAGGGGCTGATTACACCAAATTGTTTTTGTCTCCCCATATTATATATGCCTGCATAGAAGTTGCGGTGCTGAATCATGGACACTCTATCGTAAACATATAGAGCAACTTATCTCGTTCCACAGATAGGTGTTGTCTTAGATAGGGGCTGATGATACGAGGCGAGCTGGCTGGCTAGCCCGGATGGCAGATTAAATCCGAGATCCTGGTAGCTATAATAAACATTGTTTTACAGCAATTTGCAATTACATGGAAGAAAGGCCAGCCCGGTAAGCCGGTACAATAAAAGTACAATAAAAGATTTTGAACAAATAAAACGCTTTTTACTCGAGTCGCCCCGAGTGAAGCTCTCTGGTTTTAATTAAAAAATTCACAACTATTAACGGTTTGCGTTTATCGAGAAACCAAAGACAATATTGTATTCTACAAATTCATAGCTTTCTAACGATATCTATTTTATTTTTGTGGCATAAATTTTCACGAATTAAGAGCGCATTTTCCACCTTCCAGAATATGGGCCCTTAAAACAATGATGGGCCCTTACCCTTAACCACTGCATACATGTTTTTTACAGTTATAAAACTATTGTACTATGTTTCGGCTATTTTTCTCTAAAATATACAGGTTTATTTATGTAATAAATATTTTCTATCATCGGTTTTTAGTGGTTAAATGACACCATCAACAGGGCCCCTAGATTTGTGTGCGTCCACATTAACTACCACTGTGGGCGCCCCTGATTTGCTACACGACAGTCCGACGTCCGGACACCTCGGAGACCAAAGACGTTAGAGAGAGTACAAGCACGCTACTACTGGAAAGGTTGGAGGCACGATGTTGAAGACTACTGCAGGTGTTGTAAAAAGAGTGGGGAACGAAATGCACCGAGAGCACGTTTGGAGACTTGTGGGCTACCCAATGGAACGAGTAGCAATGGATGTCGTTGGCCCTCTCCCACAAAGTAGCCGTGGTAATCGATATATTCTGGTTATTAATGACTATTTTACTAAATGACCGGAAACTTACGCTATTGCCAATCACGAAGCAGATTGAGATATGGCGTTATGCAGCACCTGTACACGGATCAAGGACGCGAGTTTGAAAGCAAGGTCATTCAAGCCATGTGCGAAATGCTCGGCGTGAAAAAGACTCATACTAAGTACTTATTAACCGAGCGCGAGGTCCGTACGGGAAAATATTTTGCTTGAGATCTTTTGAGTACAGACCGAGCCCGAAGGGCGAGGTCTGTACTCAAAAGATCGAAAGCAAAATATTTTCCCGTACGGACCGAGCTTGTGAGGTTAATAAGGAATTTATTATATGTCTCCACAACAACGAGAAATAATTTAGAGAAAACATTATCGTCTACAGTACGTCTTCCTGCACGTCAGCGCAAACGGAAGCTGAGCGGTCTCATAGTCGCGATTCGATATAATTGACAACAAAACAACCAAAAGGGAAAACATTTTGAAAAGAATATAATTTTTAAATAGTCTTCGTCGGTTAGTTCCTCCGGATAATAGAATTGGCCGTCCATTTTTCGCTATTTCTTTTAATTTTGCTCACAAATTGTTCGCTGTAGTTTGTTGTTTTTGTGCGGGTCCGTACACCGAGTCCGTACGGTAAAGTACGGACTCGCACGTTAGCCAATCAGCGTTCAATACGCCAGCTCGGACTCGCAAGACATATAATAAAACACCGTATCATCCCCAAAGTCACTGATTGGTGGAAAGATGTAACTGGACCCTGAAAGACATGCTAGCCAAGCTTATCAACAGTAGCCAGAATGACTGGGATGTTTGGATACCACACGTGTTGTTCGCCTACCGTACAGCTGTACCTCTTATCGCATGCTGTACGGGAGAGAAGCACGAATACCTGCGGACGTATTGGTTGAAGGAGTTACCTCACCAGACGTGGCCCCAATCGACGTCCCCATCTACACGTACACGAGATGGCCAGAACAAAGTTGAAGACGACAACAAAACGATATCGAGATTATTACGATAGCAAGGCGACAGGAAACCCTTTTAACGTTGGTGACAAAGTAAAGCTGTTTCAACCAAGCTCGCGAAAGGGAGTCTCGAGGAAGTTATCCAGGCCCTGGCAAGGTCCTTATACAGTGGTGAAAGCATTTTTGGACGCCGTTTACCGTCTAGTCGTCGACCGATAAGGTCGGAGAGAACACCGCATTCCTTCAGCCAATCCCAAACCAGCCGCACGCGTCGAGGATTCAAGTGATGACAAAGATCTAGGAGTGGTTGGTTGTACTTGGTAGACGGCGACAACCCGAGAGAGCGCCGTGAGTCAAAGCTGTCACGACCCCCAACTCTAACGCAGACCGTACCTGTGGATGAACCCTGTGCTACAGATGTCCTTCAAGATAGAGAAGACGTAACGCCGACGGTACCTGTGGATGAACCTTGTGCCACAGATGTCCTTCAAGATAGAGAAGACGTAATACCGACCGTACCTGTGGATGAACCCTGTGCCACAGATGTCCTTCAAGATAGAGAAGACGTAATGCCGACCGTACCTGTGGGTGAACCCTGTGCCACAGAACATAGCTGCACTTTGTCTGCGCATGCGTTAGTCTGTAGGCTCGACCCAGTCTCTTTCTAAAGAACAACACATGGCCGATAATTTTACCAACATGGCGCTGAAGAAAGCGGTTCGATGAATCATGATGTTTAAACGTTCTGGAATGTTGTAGTTTCTTCCTTTTTCAGTTCTACCGGGTCGTTTATCTATAGTTCTCGAATTTTTACAAACACATGTGAAGCTAAATGGTATTTGCCAGTGACTAAAGTACAACATATCCAAAAATTAGGATGTTCACAGGTACAGTTTTTCAGAAAATTGGATTTTTGTCTATTGCATTATTATTTTATGGTGTCAAGATTTCTTCTTAATCAAATGCAGTAGTGTAATTTAGTATTTAGCAAAGATTAAGCCAGTGGATTATTTCGCAAACATTAAAAATCTGAAGTATTTCATTATTGTCATTTCAGTCTAAAAACCCGGTAAAATACCTACCATGCAGTATTCCATAAAAATATCATGTTGTCATGTTATCTGAACATCTGCTAGTAGATGGCTGCAACCTGTGCGTGTCCAATATTTCAAGTGTAATGTATCAGTCAATTCCAATTGTACCCCCCCCCCCCCCCTGGGCCAACACCCGAGCATTAGACATTTTGGAGAAAAAATTGACCATGTCCCCACCCCAGGGAAAGACATAGTGTGCCAAGGCCCCACCCCTGGGCAACAAATTCAGGTCTAAACCCCAAACGAAAACAGAGATAAATCGCTTCAAATCAACTCAAGAAGTACACAAATAGAAGACAACACATCATGAACTCAAGGTAACACTATTTTACTGAAAAATTTGTCGTATTTTAGCTCATTTAACGTCCGATTTACTTGGAAGTTTGAAACCTTATACTTCAAATATATTTCCGTTAAAATGCCCGCACGGCGCCCGCCACAACTTGAGCTTGGGCTGCCTGTGGTGCAAATTAGACAAAGTGCGAATGTTCCAAATTCCCGACCACCGGGTTATGTGCTTCTGGAGATAGCCCTACCTCCGGGATTAGCAAAAATGGTGAATGCCCGGGGGTGGCCCGGGGGGGGGGGGATGGGCACCTCGAATTTTCATGACATTCTGTATATAACCAGCCTGTAGCTCAGGTATTGTGAAAATAATATAGAAAATAAAAAATTAGTTCACAGGTGCCGATTTTTAGAAAATCATTGCTAAAGTTGACAGGAATACAACAAGATAAAACACTAATTGCGACAAATTACTCAACGCAATATTTATAGCTTATTTCACGAATAAAATTGTAAATTCGTCCATAAAATAATGGAATGGTTTTACTTCTTTAGCATTCACATAAATCAGGACGAAGGAAACGGCGTTGTAACCGTCTAAATCCATAATAGAAACAAGTCCTTGCCAAACCATTGCCGTTTGTTTACAATTTTTCTCTATTCTCGTACCCAGACCCACGCGGTTCCGATGATTTTCCCCCTCATACTCGCGCATGCGCAGACAAATTGCAGCTATGCTGTGCCACAGATGTTCTTCAAGATAGAGAAGACATAATGCCGACAGTACCTGTGGATGAACCCTGTGCCACAGATGTTCTTCAAGATAGAGAAGACGTAATGGCGACCGTACCTGTGGATGAACCCTGTGCCACAGATGTTCTTCAAGATAGAGAAGACGTAATGGCGACCGTACCTGTGGATGAACCCTGTGCCACAGATGTCCTTCAAGATAAAGAAGACATAATGCCGACAGTACCTGTGGATGAACCCTGTGCCACAGATGTTCTTCAAGATAGAGAAGACGTAATGCCGACCGTACCTGTGGATGAACCCTGTGCCACAGATGTCCTTCAAGATAGAGAAGACGTAACGCAGACCGTACCTGTGGATGAACCCTGTGCCAGAGATGTTCTTCAAGATAGAGAAGACGTAATGGCGACCGTACCTGTGGATAAACCCTGTGCCAGAGATGTTCTTCAAGATAGAGAAGACGTAACGCAGACCGTACCTGTGGATGAACCCTGTGCCACAGATGTCCTTCAAGATAAAGAAGACATAATGCCGACCGTACCTGTGGATGAACCCTGTGCCACAGATGTTCTTCAAGATAGAGAAGATGTATCGATGAGACTGCCTCGTAGATGGAGAGCACCGGCATGGTTGACCGATTACGAAAGATAAAACATTTTGAACTTTAGTAGTATATGGGCCCCTTCTCTGTAGTCTGTAGGACAGGGAATAGTGTTGAGTTATGCACTGTTAGATTATTTGTCGATGTTATAGACGTAAGCAAACTGATATTTAACAGCAATATCGTATGGGGCGACAAATGTAAAAAAATTGTTTAGGACAAAAATGTGTTGATTTTACCATTATTTACCTATATAATACAATATTGGTAAACAATGTTTCTATCTGTGTTAAACAATCTATAGATTATTTATAAATAACCTATAGATTGTTTACAAACAATCCATGGATGGTTTAGTGGAAAAGTATTATTTATTAAACAATC
The DNA here is from genome assembly GCA_964035015.1 of Corallium rubrum. Taxonomy (NCBI): domain Eukaryota; kingdom Metazoa; phylum Cnidaria; class Anthozoa; order Scleralcyonacea; family Coralliidae; genus Corallium; species Corallium rubrum. The sequence goes on from CAXIUP010000091.1 coordinate 178,563, forward strand.
CAGGGATTGTTTATAAATAATCTAGGGATGGTTTAGTAAACCATGGATTGTTTGCTAAATAATCCTCGGATTGTTTATAAATAATCTAGGGATGGTTTAATAAACCATGACTTGTCTATTAAACAATCCATGGATTGTTTATAAATAATCCAGGGATGGTTTAATAAACCATGAGTTTTTGTTAAATAATCTAAAGATTATTTGCGCGCGCCAAATGTAAAAAAGATGGCTGCCTGCCAAATTTAAAAAAAATATATAGCATACAGGAAGGAGCATGGGTACCAGCGTATTGCATGCCGGGGGGGGGGGGACATAAACAGCACCCAAAGGCGCAAATTTATTAGTTTCGCCTTTTAAACCTTTGTCATTTTACTATTTTTAATATTAGTAATTCATCGGGAAATAATGTTACGAACGTCCTTTATGAAATCGCACGGCTCATACAGTCTGTGTCGAACAATCAAGGCTTTAACACGAAAGTAGAGCAGAAAGTCGTCCTTCCACATCGACAACCTGCGAATACAGCCCCCTTACAGTCACATTGGGGACTCCCGAGACGGAGAGAAACGTCTGCGTTTATATATGAGAGTAAACATTTCGTACTACGCTCGCTGACACCAAGATCAACGTCAATTAATGCTCTGACTAACAGATTTCAAAAAAAATATTCCACAATATACCACGATAACTTGCTTGCAAAGAAATTATCAGCGTTATTTTTGTAATCGCTACCATGACAAATTGACAATCCGTACTATATTCAAACAAGACGCCCGCTAGGCGTGAACTCGGGCTACTGTGGGCTGGCGCCTTGCAAAATAATAGAACAACAGCAGTGCTGTTTGGAGTTAATGGTTGAATTTGATGCAACTTTCAGTCAATTGACTGTAGTAGTGGAATATTCATCATAGAGAAAATCATGCATGATTTTCTCTCTGATGAATATTCCACTACCACAGTTAATTGACTGAAAGTTGGGTGGGTATACTGGTGTACCAAAACATTGATTTCGCAGTCATACTGGTCTGCCAAAACATTGAAATGGTGGCCATTACTGGTGTATCAAAACATCTAAATGGTGGCCACACTGGTGTACCAAAACAGTGAAATATTGGCCATACTGGTGTACCAAAGCAATGAAATAGTGGCAATACTGGTGTACCAAAACAATGAAATAGGTGGCCAGTCGGCCATATTGGTGTACCAAAACAATGAAATAGTGTGGCCATACTGGTGTACCAAAACAATGAAATGGTGGCCATATTGGTGTACCAAAACAATGAAATAGTGGGCATATTGGTGTACCAAAACAATGAAATGGTGGCCATACTGGTGTACCAAAACAATGAAATAGTGGCCATATTGGTGTACAAAACAACGAAATAGTGGCCACATTGGTGTACCAAAACAATGAAATAGTAGCCATATTGGTGTATCAAAACAATGTAATAGTAGCCATACTGGTGTAACTAAACATTGAAATGGTGGCCATATTGGTGTACCCAAACAATAATACACACTTGATGAAAGTATAAACTGTTGAATAGCATCGACTTTTATTTGCAAGACATCAGTACAATAAATCAATAATAAACAATACAAGCAAAAATGAAGCAAACCACAAATATTAATACAGTTTAAACCTCAATACATTTACATACAGCATTCACAGACACAAGTCATGCAGTTCGGTGTAAGACATACGACGTAAAGAAGATGTAAAACATAGCATGTTTACCTTTCACTTGCAAGTTGGCTTTATCAACTTTCTTTGATCTTTGATTTACAGCTCTTGAGCAACATTTTTCAGTACAATTTAATTAATAACACATGTATAAAATTGATCGAGAACACATTGATCGAGAGTTGATCGAGTACTACACATTTTCAGCGTACGGTTATCGAGATCGCGGACCAACCCAGGTCTACTATAGTATAAAAGCATTGCGAGCGTGTTTATCATTAAAACACAAATTCACAAGTTTCGAACAACACAACCAAAGGCGTCAGGAGAAGAAAAAACTCACCATTCCTGCATGAAAATCCGCCATCATGAAACATCAACATTTGTTGAGCTGTGACGTCAGAAGTGTCACATGCCTCAGTTTCGCAAAGCCTGTCGGGGCAATATCGCGACCCCCAAAAAACAATAATACCAACCTGACCGAAACCAAGACTCGTTCTACCACAGGTAGCCCGAGTAACAAGAATATTTTTTTTGAAATCTGTTAGTCAGAGAATTGACGTTGATCTTGGTGTCAGCGTGCGTAGTACGAAATGTTTACTCTCATATATAAACGCAGACGTTTCTCTCCGCCTCGGGAGTCCCTGACAGTATGTAAGGCGGCTGTATTGTAGGCCGTATTCTGTGGCCGGTTTTCATTCAGTTTTGTTGTCCCCCTTCGGGCACTACTTTAAAATAGCATGAATCTATAGATTTTTATACGCTGAGTTCGAATTCAGTTGTTGTCACGCGCACTAACCTGCAGTTTCTTCACATTTTACGATCAAACATCAATGATTATCAATCCTTCGAATTTCAAATCCGCCATTTTTTCTTTAGGAACTTCATGTAATACACAATTATTGTACTAGTTCAAGTCTCTTGGCAGGGGGGGGGGGGGGTCACGCAGTTGTACGCACGTGTATAATCATTCTTCGAAAATCATTCTTCAAACAAAGAAAGTTTATTTAAATATAATGCGAATGTTATAATAAAATGCGTACATGGCAGAGGCGGTAGCCACACCCAGTTGTTTAATTCACTTTAATGGGGAGAAGGGGCCTCTCACACGCTTTACGGATACATCGTTTAAAAAGTTTTTGACCAGCCACGAACTCTGGCTAACGCTAGACGGACAGCAACGAGAAATTGCCGAGAGTACAACTGACGTAGTAAGAAATATCCAGAGTCTCGACGAGCCATCAAATATAATTAAGAATCTACACTATCACAGAGGTTGCTATTCAAAATTCACAAACGTTACTTTGATAAAACTTGCTCAAGATAGGTGTGCTGGAAAACAAGAGACTGGAGGTGATGAGGAGATGGAGGAGAGCGAGGACTCAGTTCCTACTAGAAAGCTGCTGAGATCAGCGTCAAGTGCTGTTAAATCCAGGAGTCAGGCCATTTTACCGCCAGTTTGCATCATTTGTAACGAAGAGAAATCTTATGTCACTGAACCGGTAAGAACTCTACTTGTTCTATAGCAAAGTTTTCAATTATAAGTATATTTAAAATTATTATGTCAAATGTTTTGGAATGCAAGTAGCAGGAAAGTATTTATTGAGAAGGTAGTTAGATTAAGAAAGTAGACTACGTATTCGTAGAAAATACTGGCGTATCAAGCATTTCTAACAAAAGTATTTTCAGCGGGCAATGTCCCATTATACTTTATATCAAGAGTTATGTTTGAGTCATTTTAAGACCGCCACACATGGCGAGAAATCAATGCGCGTCAAGTTCGCTAAGCATAGCGCGCACGCGGACTACGCAACAAAATTTCCTCGCGCAATTACACGTGCCTTTTTCTTAGCCGCTTGTTGTGCACCAAATTTTTGTACTAACATTTGTCATACACCAACAACTCCATGCGGCAATTGGATATTAAATATGTAATGTAATTATTATTCTTGAATTTGATAGAGAACGAAAAAACGCAAATTAGACAACCTAGTCTCTGCAGAAACAATAGATGGCAGGAAACTTCGAGAAGCAGCAACAAAGAAAGATGATCAGCGAATTCTTGTTCACATTTTGGACAATCACTGCGTTGCTCTAGAAGTGAAATACCACAAACGGTGCTACGAACGTTATACATCGTTCTTAAGGCACACCGGTCCTCAGAAGGAGACGAAATGTGAAGTATACAAGTCGTTCGAGTCCTTAATATAACAAGTCGTTCGAGTCCTTTTGTACTTTTGTGAAGCAACAAGTTATTGATAGTCACAACATATATTACACGAGTAGGCTCGGGGATGAATTCGTGAAGACAGTTAGGAACATCGGGGACGAGGAAGCATCCAATTACAAAACTTTTCGTTTAAAACGAAGATTGCAAGAAAGGTTCCCTCAGCTAATATTCCATAGACCGAAAAGAAGATTCACAAGTGAAATTGTCTACGCAGAAGACTTGAGTCAAGGAAGTGTGGCAGAGAGGGCATTAAATCAGTCGGAGGAGCAAATTGATTTGGATACGACAGAAGATGAAGAAGAAGGTGAGGAAGACACAGATACACAAGGAATGGACGACAGGAGAGTAGCGTTGAAAGAGTTATATTCCGTTGCACTTGAGTTAGGGGGAAACATTCGCAGTTACAGTGCATCTTGGTATGAAAACTGGCCTCCATTTGCGTCTGATATAACTGGTGAAAGCGTCGAGAAAGTGATTTCCCCTCTTCTTTTTAATTTTATCGCGTGGTTACTTGAGTATTCAGATGATCCAGAAGAGTCAAATACGGTCTAAAAGTACGTTTTGCATTACATTTTAGAGAAATTTCTATATTTTTGTGTCTTCATAATCCGAAGAATAATCATAAACCTGCTTTAATTGAGACTTGAACTAGCTACTACAATAACCGTGTATTACATGAAGTTTCCTGAGACAAAATGGCGGAATTTGAAATTCAAAGGAATGATAATTCTTGATGTTTGATCGTAAAATGAGAAGAATCTGCAGGTTAGTGCGCGAGACAACAACTGAATTCGAACTCAGCGTATAAAAATCTATAGATTCATGCTATTTTAAAGTAGTGCCCGAAGGGGGGCAACAAAAAATGTTTTCTGAGCAACTTTTGGGCCCACAGAATACGGCCTATTGGGACTATTCGCAGGTTGTCGATGTGGAAGGACGACTTTCTGCCCTACTTTCGTGTTAAAGCCTTGACTGTTAGACACAGATTGTACGAGTCGTGCGATTTCATGAAGGGCGTTCGTAACGTTATTTCCCGATGAATTACTAATTATTAGTTTAATGCGAAGTATTAGTTTATTGAAATTTAGTTGTAACTAAGCAAAAAGAAAGCTACAGTTCAACTGCAAACCTAAAATTTAAAATTGCTAAAAAGAGATACTGAGCTTTTATATGTAATAAAGAAAAGAAAAAACAACAAATCTTTTAAATCAATAAATCAATTTAACTAACTAAATAAGAATGCTTACTTTTCTCTTCGTGGCGAGGTTTATCATCAGAATGCAATCTCGTCCTGGAGCTACTCTCTGCTAAATAAAAAAAAAGACAGAACAACAATAAATCTTTGTAGCTTGCATGATTCAATGCGGTACAACTGGCCTGGTTTATTGAGCAGGGGTGTCGCCAGAGACGTTAGCCACTGTGTCGGGGAATTCCTGACATAGGGGCTAAAATTATAATAATAATTATAATAATTGATGGTTTAATAGGATATTCTCGCACCAAAGGTGAATTGCAATATGTTTACAAGTTACAGAATAAGAATTACAATTATCTAAATTAGTAATAACTAAGATGATTAATTTTATATTTAAGTTAAATTATATCTATCTATCTATCTATCTATCTATCTATCTATCCATCCATCCATCCATCCATCCATCCATCCATCCATCCATCCATCCATCCATCCATCCATCCATCCATCCATCCATCCATCCATCCATCCATCCATCCATCCATCCATCCATCCATCCATCCATCCATCCATCCATCCATCCATCCATCCATATATATATATATATATATATATATATATATATATATAAACTTCAAATAAACGACAAAATTTTTAATGGTATACATGTTTCGGCAAAGCTTATGCCATCTTCAGTACGAGTAATTATAGAATATTTACAAGTGATATTTATATGCTAACTAAGGCTAATTAAAAATACAGAGGTATGACTCATCTAATGGATTTGCTAGGTGTTACGCCAGGTATAGAGATGCTAATTACAAAGTTGATAAATGCAGACAATATTCACAAACAAGGTATATAGAGATGCTAATTACAGTGTGACAAATAATCTTACAAATAAAAAAAAACAAAAAAAAACAACGAAAAGATAATAGACTATGTGAATTATAAACTAAAAATCGTGTTCAAATGATGGACTTGAATATTAAGTTCAGGTTTGAGTTTCTTAATGTGTAGAGCTTCTTTAAGTTTAAGAGATATAATAGAGTTAGCAGAGTCTAAGATTTTAAAGCAAGAGGAGTTATACTGATTTTTGCAAGAAGATGATTGTTCGAGATGTTTAAATATGTGTGAATTTTTGTCGGTATGAGTGTGTTCCTTCATCCTAGTGGTAAGGTGGCGAGTGATTTCGCCAATATAACGGGAATTACATCCCGCGCAAGTGACTTGATACACCACAGAGGATTTAAGTTCACTGGGAATTGGGTCTTTGAAACTAAAGAGGTTCTTAATTTTATACGAGGAAAAAACAAGTTTGATATCTAAGTCAGTGCATAACCGTTGAATAAGGGATCTCAGTTTGCGTTGTGTAATTTTGGACTGAAAGCCAATGTATGGAAGTTTGAAATAGCGTGGTTTTTGTTTTTCATCGGCTGTCACGGTATTGGTTTTGTTGGAAACGTTGTTCTTATTGAATTTTCGAATGACATGGTCAATAGACGACTTTCAGGCTCATGCGCAGTAGCAACTTTGCTTCAAATTTTCATCGGAGGTAAAAACAACTGTTTTAGCTGGAAAGATCATATTAAAAATAGTAAAAGTGCAAAGTTTAAAATAAATCGGACAAATAGTGCGAAAGTTACGCTCTTCGGAAGTTTTGCTCTCCACTAGGGATTTAATAGGGATTTTGGCTTGGCGTGCAACTCCCGCCCGCCAAGCCAAAATCCCTATTAAATCACTAATAAATCCCTGTTGGAATGGTCAACTTTCCGCTTGTGAAACTTTTTCCATTTGTTAAGCAATTCGTTTCAAACTTTGCACTTCTACTATTTTCAATATGCTCGTTCCAGCTAAAACAGTTGTTTTTATCTCCGACGAAAATTTGAATATTTGTTGCTACTGCGCATGATCGTGAAAGTCGTCTATTACATGAAAAGGAAATAAGTTACGGTTATTATGAACGAATTTGGTTAAACAATTACGATGGCCCCAGTGTTTTATTTTATCGTAGGTATGTTGACGACACTTTCTGTGTATTTAACAACGAGAATGATGCCATGCTATTTTTTGATTATTTAAACCGTCAACATGATATCAAATTTACGTTTGAAAAAGAAAAAAATGACAAACTTCCCTTTCTAGATGTGTTGGTGACTAAATCATCGAATCCTGCTTGTACTACATCTATCTTTCATAAAAAAGCATACACCGGGCTCCTCATGAATTTTTTAAGTTTTACTCCGTTAAATTATAAAACTGGCCTAATCAACACATTACTTGATAGGATACGGAAAATAAATAACACAGAAAATGGTTTCAAACAAGATCTCAAACAACTCATTTTTACGCTCAAACGTAACTTATTTCCTTTTCATGTAATTGACCATGTCATTCGAAAATTCAATGAGAATAATGTTTCCAACAAAACCAATACCGTGACAGCCGATGAAAAACAAAAACCACGCTATTTCAAACTTCCATACATTGGCTTTCAGTCCAAAATTACACAACGCAAACTGAGATCCCTTATTCAACGGTTATGCACTGACTTAGATATCAAACTTGTTTTTTCCTCGTATAAAATTAAGAACCTCTTTAGTTTCAAAGACCCAATTCCCAGTGAACTTAAATCCTCTGTGGTGTATCAAGTCACTTGCGCGGGATGTAATTCCCGTTATATTGGCGAAATCACTCGCCACCTTACCACTAGGATGAAGGAACACACTCATACCGACAAAAATTCACACATATTTAAACATCTCGAACAATCATCTTCTTGCAAAAATCAGTATAACTCCTCTTGCTTTAAAATCTTAGACTCTGCTAACTCTATTATATCTCTTAAACTTAAAGAAGCTCTACACATTAAGAAACTCAAACCTGAACTTAATATTCAAGTCCATCATTTGAACACGATTTTTATTTTATAATTCACATAGTCTATTATCTTTTCGTTTGTTTTTGTTTTGTTCTTTTATTTGTAAGATTATTTGTCACACTGTAATTAGCATCTCTATATACCTTGTTTGTGAATATTGTCTGTATTTATCAACTCTGTAATTAGCATCTCTATACCTGGCGTAACACCTAGCAAATCCATTAGATGAGTCATACCTCTGTATTTTTAATTAGCCTTAGTTAGCATATAAATATCACTTGTAAATATTCTATAATTACTCGTACTGAAGATGGCATAAGCTTTGCCGAAACATGTATACCATTAAAAATTTTGTCGTTTATTTGAAGTTTATTTTAACATTAGCGCTTATACGATCATATGGATATATATATATATATATATATATATATATATATATATATATATATATATATATATATATATATATATATATATATATATATATATATATATATATATATATATATATATATATATATATACATATACAATTTAAAACGAAATGTTTGCCGCCAGTAGCTTGTAGAGTGCTCAATACAAAGTAAAGCAATGATAAAGCATTTAATTTAAAACATTGGATAGGTAAAAACTACCTACATGTTAAAAAAGGCGGTAACTCAAGTTTCACGCTCGAAGCGATGATCAGACTAAAAACGGGTTAAGAATTACGGGGGGTTTAAGATTAATTACATAAAATTTGTTTTCGTGCCTACACTTAGATAAAAGTTCAGTCCTTTTGTTTAAAATATGTTTTCCTGCTTTTAAAATGCAAAGTTTCTCCGCCAGACAAAGGTTGCATTGTTTCCCTCCACTTCTGTACGCATTCGCCCGTTTTAAAATTGACCATTTGATTGTGTACTTCGTTTCTGCTTCCTTTAATTTCCATATGTATTTAGACAACGCTGTGCTTGATGCATATTTTTTGTTATTAAATGACTGCTTGTGGTTGCGAAATCTTGTCTTGAATTCTGCTTCTGTCATGCCAATATACGTTTTTGTCCCTTGGTTTTCTGGGGATACTATGGCCTGGTAAACAAGGTTTCTTGTCAAGCACACGCCATCAAGCGGGCAGTTTGGTTTCACCCGGCAGTTACATGTTTTTTCGTTCTCAGGCGCTTCCGTGTTTCTTAGGACTTTTGAATTATGCTTGTTTATTATGCGTTTCATATTCGCCATACAGCTATAACTAACCTTGACCGTCCCTCGGTTAAATATTTTGTGCAATGGGTTATCAGTTGGGAAATGTTTATCGATCAGACTTAAAAGCTGATGTCCTACGCTAGTTCTTACGGCTCTACTAAATGGTGGATTGAACCATAAAATATTTCTAGGCCTATTTTTCCTGCTGTTTTGCTTCGGCTCGGTATAGGACAATGGCTGAGTGAAACCACTTGACTTCAGGGCATCGCTATACAAAGGTGCTGCTTTCTCAAACTCCGCTTGTTCGCAGGAAGGTCAGAAATTCTTCGGCTAATAGAGTTTGACAACTGCTTAAGGATGGACGGTGGGTGGTCAGATTGTGCGTTGATGTAGAGGTGGGTTTCCCGGTTTTCCGTAAGGGTAGTACTTTCCATTATGGAGATTAAGCGTTATGTCCAAAAAATTGACGACTTTTAGATTTGATTCTATAGTAATTCTTAGCCCAGATTCTGCAAAGGTTTCGATAAACAATTTTCTGGTTTTGTCTGCTGTCCGGGGGCCCATATTTCGGAACGCGGCGAGGCCATCGTCCCTGTAAAGTCCGATGTTCTTGTTGTTGGTAAACTTTTGGTCGAGTTTGTGGAGCATAAATAGGCCGACTAATTCACAAACTTCCGCCCCATCGTAACTTCCCATTGAAACGTCGAATAACGAGGTATTGTTTCGTTTTACCCAGGGTTTTTCTTTGTCAAACAATATCGATCGTCTTGCATGCATAAATATTCCTGTCCTCTTCAGGAATGTTTACAAACTGGCCAGCGTAGTCTAATGAATTGGTTAGTAATACCTCCAAGATAGAAGGATAAAAGTCCACGATATCAAATGTTAGAAAACATAATGACTGCTTATTACCAAGGTTCTTGAACCAGTCAATAACTGCATACGAATTCTTCCATTGATTTACCTGGTTGCGTGCTCGTACGATGTTGTTGATATTCTCGAGGATTTGTTTGCTAATGAGCCCCCCATGTTGCTCTTTGCCGGGTTTATCAGTCTACATGATGGGTTATTCTCGAAGTTTTCCTTGTGGTCCTTTAACGTGATAAACGCTTGTTTCCTTGCCATCGTTTCTATTCTGTTACTAATGTTCAGGTCGGTTGCGATGTCCTTCAACTCCTTGTTTATCTCGTTCACTGTGCTTTCATCTGCTTTCTTATAGTTCTTTGTAATATTTTATCTGAGGAGTTTCTCGTGCTGCTCTTTATCAAGCTGGTAAATATTCCTTGTTTTGTCTGCAAAGGTTACGACTTTGGTCGATGCGTTTATCATATATATATATATATATATATATATATATATATATATATACAACCACGTGTGGTTTGTATCAGATATACAACCTCCTTCACGGTCATGATTTCTTTTGTGTTTTCTTCATGAATTATTAATGAGTATTTTAAATTTATATATGTATAGGTTATATACCGAGAACGCGGGATATAAGTCATATATTGACCCGAGGGGCCGAAGGTCCCGAGGGTCAATATATGACTTATATCCCAAGTTCGAGGTATATAACCGACTTATATCACGATTGAGGAGGTTTTCGAACAAGGTTTCGTCAATTTCGAAGAGTTTCGATCAAGATTTTTCGAGTTATATCCACAAGTTTTATCTAATTATTTATTCACGGGATATAACCTGTATATATCCCGCGGTACATCAAAGAAAACCGACTCAATCGTGATATAAATATATATATATACAGGGTGTATCAAAAAAAGGCTACCCTTAGAAAATATAATTAACATTCTTTTCAAATAACCTATTGTATATTGACAGCCCTGGACACCTCTGAAGTCACGGATGCGTAAAAAACAAATGGTCGTATACACCTGGGAAATTACGATAACTTCTAAACGTATGAAGGAGCATAACTGAAATAAAAATGTTAATTATATTCATATCAGTTCGATTAAAAATGGTTCAACTGACCACAGAGCAACGCGTATGTGTCCAGGGCTGTCAATATACAATAGGTTATTTGAAAAGAATGTTAATTATATTTTCTAAGGGTAGCCTTTTTTTTTATACACCCTGTATATATATATATATATATATATATATATATATATATATATATATATATATATATATATATATATATTTAAAATATCATTAATAATTCATGAAGAAAACACAAAAGAAATCATGACCGTGAAGGAGGTTGTATATCTGATACAAACCACACGTGGTTGTATCAGATATACAACCACTAGTGGTTGTATATTAGGTCCATCTCCGCTCTAAAACATCTAATCTGAACAAATATTACTCATATTAACATCAAAGACTTGGAGTATTTTAAGCTATTTACAATATTCGTGTCCGTGTTGTATTGGATATATATATATATATATATATATATATATATATATATATATATATATATATATATATTATATACATACATACATACATACATACATACATAAATGTCCAATATTATACTTCTAATAAACCCAATTCTCTCCTGGCATTACCACCTTAATGTATACAGAACTCGCGATCAACCTCTCGGCAACGGCCTCCATGGCTCAGTGGTCAGAGCATTGCACTAGAATCGCAAGGTCGTGGGTTCAATTCCTGCCGGAAGGCCTGTGTAGTTGCATTTTTCGCAACTGGTCCCGGTTTGGTCTTAAAATATATATATTCTACACTCGAATTTTCCTTCACCTCAAAATCCCTAGAACATGCTATGTAATCGAGTGAAATGCCCAATATTATACTTCTAATATATACATATATATATATATATATATATATATATATATATATATATATATATATATATATATATATATGTAATATTTCATAAACGAGTACAAGTGTTTTACCAGGGTTTCCAAACACGCGAGAACAATTAAATTCACGAAGCTGTTCACCAAGCGATTTTTATAATTGTTCTCGAGAGTTTGTAAAACACGAAAGGCAATGAAAACACGAGGCCGGTACGGCCGAGTGGTTTTTGTTGTCTTGGGTGTTTTACAAACTCGAGAGAACAATTATGAAAATTCGCAAATGTGTTTTCCTCTCTTCGTACCGCTTTAAAAATGTTGAAACACCAGATCGTATAACTTTGATCTCTTCACCTTCTGAGGCACGACTAATTTCAGAGGGTAAATTGTAACTCTCACTAAGAGAGATAATTTGTCATCGCGTGTAGTCGTCAAACATTTTGCCCGAGTGTGGAATTTAAATGTGGAGGGGAGAGTAATCAGGCGGTCATGGTATACGCAATTAATCGCGTTTCATTGAAGCACGCGTTTGGGCAACGTAAGCTCCATTGATTAGCCTGTGTGCTCTTGGGTAATCATTAATAATATATGTTTTAATTAAAGTAAAAAGGCGATCACGTTTGCATGGGGAAACATCGATTAGAATCGCAGCGCGATTGCTATCGCGTTACCCTTCACAAATCGCGGCACGAAATACATTCATTTTCATCTGGTTAAATACATAATGGACCTTTCGCCTTTTAATTACAAAAACCGCAATCCATCATGGTAGAGTGGTAACGCTCATCTGCCAAGCAAAATGGCCGCAAAAGAACGGGAATTTTGTGCGGCAGAGGACTTTCGCTTTCTAAACGAGTGTCATCAGATAAAATAGCAACAAAACTTTTCTTTACGGTTAGGGAGGTTTTTACTCGGACTCTAAACTAGATATAAGGCAATCGCGGCGGTTTCTGTTGGAAATATTGACTCGGGTTTACGCGGCAAACAATGGCTGTTCGAAGATAAACATTCTAGAAGAAGCTTCCTACTGTACAATTGTAAGTGAGTAGACTTGGCTATTTAATCTCATACTCTCATATAGGACAAAGCGGCGATGCCTAACTTACTAATTCGATACACATTTACCAGAGACAGACCTTTCAATTTGTTTTGGCGCCAGTAAACACGGTTTCCTTGGCAACGGCAACGCTCAGGTCTTTTGCAAAAGCCTTAACTTAACACAAACTGTAATTTGGTATTCATGCTGGATTGCTGGTATTTTGTTTCTGAATTTCTTTGTAACCGTGGAAAAGGCTTATTAACTTCATTAATTGCTGTAGGTTTTAAATGTAGGTTACAATGCTTGCACTACGAAACACCGCGCGTCGAAACATGTTCTATTTCATCGTCAAACATAAAACTTTTCCTTGGAAATATATTATGTTCCCCTCCGATACGTACATGTTTGTACTCTTAACCAATCACGTCTTGCCAAGCCCACGGTGTCAATTTCAAAACGGTTAACTTTTGAACATCTCTTGAACATGTTTTGACGGGCGATGTTTCCACTTTGGTGCAAACGACAGTAGTATTTAAAAAAAAATAAGCATTTAGGTAAAAAGTTGATTTGCCAAGCTGCCAAGGCTGTTGGCATAATTTAAAATTTTTACTAGCTGTGGTTTGCTAATTGTTTATAAAGGCTTTGTTTTATAAATTTAATAAAAAGAAAATAATTAATTTAATTGCATTATAGAATTGTAAATAATTTAAACAATAACAATGACCTTTTTGTTGACAACAACAATGATCTTTTGTTTTTGTTGTGTCTATGACGTCATACGCTTCCCCGACTTATCCTTCTCAAGCTCGGCCACTTTAATGGCGGCGCTCCAAAATACAAACTTCGCACGTAAAATACAACTTTGTTTTGGAGTATTTCGAAATGAAACTTTACACAACTATCAACTACCATAATATATTTAAGATTATTCAGCAACATTACCAACAATAACTTCATAAGAGAACCACTTTAACGTTTAGATACTGAACGCTAAATACTGATTGGCTAACAGTATTTACAAAGAAATACATTTTGATTATGTTCTTGCTGCTCATATAAACAAAACTGCGAGAAAGTCTCGGAAAAGGCTACAAGCGTGGGGAAAATATTGTAAACAGTCTGGTAGCCTGCGCAAATGGGAACGGTATCAGACGAAAAGTACCTTTAAAAGTGATTTTGATTGATCTATTTTTACAACACAAAATTGGGGGACGGAAAGCAAAACCCAAATTTAGTTGCAGGCCCTCTCCTCCCCCGTTCCACCACTGATTGGTTATGCGAAGAAGAATTTCAAATGAAGTCGAATCACTGCTGTAGAGAAAAGTTTTCTGACCACCCCAACCGGGAATCGCACCCAAGGTCTCTGGTTTAACGTACCAGCGCTCTGCCACTGAGCTATTGCGACTCCCGGCTGAAGCAGTCAGAAATATCCATATATTAAATATCGCACACATTACCGTAGCTCATCGGGGGATATCTTATCCACCTAAACGAAGAGGTAGGTATATTTCTCCAGGACGAAGTCGGCTTGACCCAAGCTACAGTAAGTTATAAGCATTCAGTTGTCCTTCAGCAGCGTATATATGTGAAGAAGAAGAACTTCAAATGAAATCGAAGCACTGTTGTAGAGAAAAGTTTTCTCACTGCCCCAACCGGGGATCGAACCAAGGTCTCTGGTTTAACGTACCAGTGCTCTACCATTGAGCTATTGGGACTCCCGGCTGAGGCAGTCAGAAATATATATGTTTATAACGTATCTTCGTCCTGAAGAAAGATACCTAACTCTTCGTTTAGGTGGATTAGATATCCCCCGATGAGCTACGGTAATGCAAGTGTGTGATATTTAATATATGGATATTTCTTACTGCCTCGGCCAGGAGTCCCAATAGCTCAGTGGTAGAGCACTGGTACGTTAAACCAGAGACCTTGGGTTCGATTCCCGGTTGAGGCAGTCAGAAAACGTTTCTCTACAGCAGTGATTCGACTTCATTTGAAATTCTTCTTCTTCACATATATACGCTGCTGAAAGACAACTGAATGTTTATAACTGATCGGTTAGTTTACTAATTCATAACATTACTACCATTTGCGTTCAAGCTTGATGCATGAACTATTTAAGCATGAACTATTTCGCACGTTTGTTTACGTTTGAAAAGCTACGTTTAACTAATTACGTCGTTCGCATTTGTTCACCTGAAATTCAAGTGTGAAGAAAACAAATTAGTCAAACGTAAACTAGAAGTTACTATCGCAATTGAAGTGCTGCCTCAAATGCAATAATAACCTTAATTCAGCAGCTGTGCACTTTGTGGCCAACCCACCTCCCCCCCCCCCTCCCCTTGCGCACTCGATCCAAGTTTGCCCACTCCACCCAAGTTTGCCCACTCCATCCGAGTTTGCCCACTCCACCCAAATGTGCCCAATCCACCCAGGTTTGTCCACTCCGTCTGAGCTTGCCCACTCTACAAAAGTTTGCCCACTCCACCCGAGTTGCTCACTAGCAACTCCATCTGAGTTTGCCCACTCCACACAAATTTGCCCACTCCACCCAAGTTTGCCCACTCCATCCGAGTTTGCACACTCCATCCAAATTTGCACACTCCACCCGAGTTGCCCACTCAGCAACTCCATCTGAGTTTGCTCACTCCACCCAATAAGAGCCAACAGAGTTGCCTTTGAAGGAAGAGGAAAAGTCCAAAAAATTAATATTAATTACAGTATATACGGAGTATCTACACTTGTATTTTTGTAATTATAAGATTGAAAACTACAAATTACTATAACCTATCCATTGACGTGATTGACAAGGGTTTTGACAAGATATACACACAATTAATGTACAAATAGTATTAAATAATCATGCCTCTTGCTCTAATGCTGTGGCAAAACTGTCAATGCAATTCAAATTGTCTCATGTTTAAATGACTAACTTGCAGCTTAAAAATATACAGCAATGTAGCATGCATAAATTATTTGAGTCCTTATTAAGATTTTTTTTAGAATTATAATGTTCAGCTCAGCTCAGCTCAGCTCAGCTCAGCTCAGCTCAGCTCAGCACAACACATCACAACTCAGCACAGCGCAGTACACAACAGCACAGTACGCAACAGCACAGCACAATCATAATGTTCTTAGCCGACAAAGTGTCAATGCCTAGAACAGCAGTTGGTATAAATGGTTCAGCGAGAGAAAATCATCACGCGTAATTATATCATTCTCAAAAGCATATATCTAATATATGTACATATTAGTAATTATAAGACACTGTCAACTCCAGCTTGTCGAGTTCCACTTGAATACACTGGGTTAATAGCGCCGATGCAGTCAAGTCTCAAGACTGACCGCTGAATCAATGATGGTCTTGATGAATACTTCCGAAAGCAAATAAAGACATGGTGTATCATTCTTGCCGTAAAATTTTCCTTCGAGGAAGAAGGTAAACTGCTCATGATCATGGCATTGCCAGTTCAGAAATCCATCATCATCGTGGTGTTTAATAACCAACTTCAGACTATAATACAAGTTATGATTGACTGCGGCAAAGCAATCCTTCTAGCGTATGTGATGTAGTGTAGGAAGAAACGTCCTACGTCACAAAACGTCATAAAATAGTCAACATACATACATACATACATACATACATACATACATACATACATACATACATACATACATACATACATACATACATACATACATACATACATACATACATACATACATACATACATACATACATACATACATACATACATACATACATACATACATACATACATACATACATACATACATACATACATACATACATACATACATACATACATACATACATACATACATACATACATACATACATACATACATACATACATACATACATACATACATACATACATGATGATTGCAACATCTTTACAGATGAAAGCCGTCTCAAATTTTTATTTTTAAGTGTACAATAATTTTTGCACATAACTTTGTTCCTCAGTTTTGGTTTTCCGTTTGATTACGAGCGTGAGCACGCAAATGACTTTTCAAGCCGGAAGAGGTCTTACAAGATCTGTGACATATGTGGCAGATGAAAGAAGTGCACTTTATTGGATTTATGGGATCTATTTGAGGAATAGATTCCTTATGCGCAGCCATGTGTCTTTTAAGACCAGGGGCAGATTTACAGACCTTTTCACAAAGGACACAAACATTTTCAACTGGCCTGGGAGGGAGAACATTATAATTAACACGTTTCGTGGGATCATGAGACTTCATGTGGTTTACATAGCCAGCCTTAGATTTGAGTATACGGTCACATACATCATATTTCCATATTACAAGATCAGATGGAAGGTCAGTGACAGTACCCTTACGCAGACTACGTTTGAGTTTCTCATTTTCAGTGCGTGTTGATTCAAATGATGCACAGCCTTCTTTGACAGAGGATCTCCAGAGATCTCTGTCAAGGGTTTGTTCCTCCCAGTTACCAGAATCCATGCCTGTGGCCTTGATGTTCTGTAATATACACTCCTTGTATCTCTTCTTTGGTTTGTGGCGAGGTCGCTTACCATTAGCAAGTTCACCATAAAGGAGTCGTTTTGGCAAGCGGTCATCTTCCATCCGGATAACATGACCCGTCCAGCGCATTTGGTTAAGGATCACCATTGATTCGATGCTGGTTGTGCCTGATTTTACTAGCACTTCTGTGTCAGGAGTCATGGACTGCCATTTAATGTTTAGAATGCGTCTTAAACACCTTTGATGGAATCTTTCAAGAAGCTTGACGTGTCTACGATGAGTGGTCCAGGTCTCAGACGAGAAGAGCAGGGAGGTGAGAACACATGCCTTGTACACATTAATCTTGGTCTTAAATGTAATGCCTCTATCCGACCAGACCCTATGTTCCAGTTTTCCAAAAGCAACACAGGCCTTTTGGATGCGAGAATGAATTTCAGCATCGAGTGAGCCATCCCTGGAGATAGTGCTACCTAGGTATGGAAAGGTATCTACTACATCCAGCTTATCTCCATTGACAAGGATTGTGGGTTCTGAGTAAGGAGCACCAGGGGCTGGTGTGAACATGACCTTCGTCTTTTTTATACTGATGGTGAGACCAAAAAGGCGGCACATGCAGCAGAGAAGCGGTCCATGATAAGTTGTATATCAGATTCTGTATGTGCAACTAAATCTGCATCATCTGCATAAAGAAGCTCGCGGATAAGGGTGGCAAATGTCTTAGACTTTGCGCTGAACCGCCTCAAGTTAAAAAGCCTCCCAGACGTTCTGAAGCGAAGAGAAACACCAGCATCGCAGTCACTAAAAGCATAGGAAAGCAGAACAGAGAAGTAAATTGAGAAGAGCGTTGGTGCTAGAATATCACCCTGCTTGACACCATTTTCAACACCTATTTCTTCTGATAGTGAGCCGTTGAAAGTGAGACGAGCCTTCATATCCCGATGTAACTGGGATACCATGTTGACAAAGTTTGGAGGGCACCCAAGCTTACCGAGGATCTTCCATAATGCATCACGGTTGACAGTGTCAAATGCTTTGGTCAGATCCACAAAGACTTGGTACAGGGGCATCTGCTGCTCAATACATTTTTCCTGGAGCTGCCTCACAGAGAATATCATGTCAGTTGTTCCTCTGCCAGATCTAAACCCACACTGAGATTCCGGAATAACAGTGGGGCATATATTGTCCATGATTCGGTTCAACAGGAGTCTGGCGAGTACTTTACCGACAGATTCGAGTAGCGTAATTCCACGATAGCTATCACAGACAGATTTGAGGCCTTTTCCTTTGTATAGTGATACTAAAATCCCATCGATCCAATCTTGTGGTATTGGATTCCCTTCCCAGCTCAGCGTGATGAAATGATGGATTGCTGAGGCTACCCTATCACCCCCATGACGAAGTAATTCAACAGGTATGCCATCAAGACCAGGTGCTTTACCTGTGTTAATTTGTTTAATTACACCTTCCACTTCATCAAGAGAGGGTCGATTGTCCATATGGGTGAGGATATCATCCTGAAATAAGTTACTGATAACTCCATTATCAACCACAGAAGGATTGAAAAAGAGATTAGTGAAGTGCTCCTTCCAGCGATCTCTAATGCCGTCTGGGTCTTTCACTGTAGATTTACCATCAGAGGATTTCATGGGAGCAACAGATGAGGACTTCGGTCCAAATGCTTGGCGAAGAAGACTGTACATGGTTTTAGAATCATTTCTGTTAGCAGCACATCGGATATCATGCGAGATCTTATTCCACCAATCATTTTTCATTCTACGGAGCTCACTCTGAAGAAGGGATTTGTGTTTACGAAGGGCATTTGTGGCTTCTACCTTTTCATGGGGTTGAGAGTTCAAGAGAGCCTGATGTAGAGAGTGTTTCGTATCAAGAAGTTCTCTCACATTGGCATCATTTTCGTCAAACCAGTCACGGTGATTATTCTCCACAAAGCCTAGTATCTCAGCCCCTGCAGAATATAATTGCTGCTTGAAGGCTTCCCAAGAAGTGTCAAGATCCTTATCCATCAAGTGGTTTTCAAACTGCTGACAGAGGTCAGTCTCTGATAGTTTGGCAACATTAATGCGCTTAGGGACCTTCACTCCTTCCATGCGTATCTTCCTCCTAATACGCAGTTTGAATTTCCCTCTGACCATTTTATGATCAGTGTCACATTCTGCACTCCGTAGCACTCGCACATTGCACGCGTCACCAATATCGCGTTTGCGGGTTATTATATAATCTATCAAGTGGCCTTGCTTGGACCTTGGATGAATCCAAGATACTTTGTGTTTCTCTTTTAGACGAAAGAAAGTATTAGCAATAGCAAGATTGTACATAGAGCAAAGCTCAAGCAGACGCAGGCCACTGCTATTCATCTTGCCAATACCATAAGGACCAAGTGCATTCCAGGTTTCGCTTTCTCTGCCAACACGTGCATTGAAATCTCCAAGTAGAATTAGTTTCTCCTCCTTTGAGACAGAACGAATAGCCTGACGTAGGGATTCATAGAAGGAGTCTAGAACTTCTTCACTTGCTTGGAGAGTGGGTGCATAAACAGAGAGGATAGAAAGATAGCGACCACATAACAGGGGAACACGGAGCATCATTATGCGATCACTAATTCCTATCGGTTGCTCAACCTGGCTGACCAAGGATGTTTTGATGGCAAAACCAACACCTCCATCACGCCTTGTACCTGTCGGTTTGCCTTTCCAGAAAATAGTGTAACCCGAGGATTCTTCGGTGAGCTGATCCTCATCTGAAAAACGGGTTTCAGACAAGGCTGCAATATCAGTGTTCAAACGTTGGAGTTCCTTTGTAACCAATGCTGACCTACGTACTGGACGACCTGATGATTTTAAATCGAGAAGTGTCCTAACATTCCAGCAACATATGTTTAACTTAACACGTTTATTTGTGAATTTTTTACTTGTATTTCGACTGCATGAAGTGAACCACCATTAGCCGCAGTAAGCTAACCAGCAGGTGATGAAGACAGACAATTTTTAGTGCACCTTTTCTAGCACCCTCCCAGTTACTGGGTGAGCAGTGTTCTCCCTAAACAGGGGCTGCTCAGTCACAGGAAACTCCGCCCAATTCTGCCTCTGCCAATGAAGACAAGAAAACGACGTTAAGATAAGCTTCCCGTCGCGCATGTGCAGATTTGTGGCTATGTGCTTCCAACTGGTCAAGTCTGCACACGTTACCACTCCTCCATCGCCATGCGACTTTGTGTTCAACGGAAGTTGATAGAGTTTGGATATGTGATGTTGAATATCCGTGAGTGGACATGATGGTAAATATCCGGAAACAAAGATGTTTGATTGAAGTGAGACATCTGTACATCATTGGATTAAAGTGGCATTTGCTTGTACAACACCTATACCACTCTCTCAGAATCCGCAGTCATTGAGCTGACGACAAGCCTAAGCAAGATGGACAGCAAACTGCATCATCCGCATGTTTTATTATCTCGGAGTTTACCTCTCCGGTATACAAAGGAGGTGGGAGCATCCGCTTACTATGGTGGTACGCCCAATAAAGGGGACCCTCCACAGTACCTTACACCTGGTTTTATTTTCGGAGAATTCCTTCTCTTAGTTAGATTACCACCCAAGGCTAAAGGGTTCTAACTACCCTGTGTAGTTCTCCCTACCAAAGCTCGAAATAATTTGAAGCATGTGCTAGAAAGCAGAGGAAGGGACACCAAAGCAAAGATATTTTATTGTTTGCTGCCACACCCATTTAACTCAGCCTACAACAGAGCGAGATTTAAACGGTTTACTCCTGATTTAAACGGTTTACTCCCGGTTTTATATCGGTTTTATATCGGTTTTATATCGGTTTTACATACATACATTACATTACATTACATTACATTACATTACATTACATTACATTACATTACATTACATTACATTACATTACATTACATTACATACATACATACATACATACATACATACATACATACATACATACATACATACAAACATCCCTCGCAAAACCTCGATTTCGTTGACTATACACAGCTAGGTAAAGAGGTCTGGGGCATGAGACACAGCGAACCCAAGTCAAGACATGCCAAGATTAGGGTACAGCAACAAACGTGCGAAATAGTTCATGCTTCAAGCTTGAACGCAAATGGTAGTAAGGTTATCGTACACCTTCAGAAGCAAATGTTTCCCTAAATTTCTTTCTTTTAATAAAATTTAAGTTAAATTTTCTTTCACATGGCTTTTACTCGAAATGTATTCTTGGCTACAGCGGGAGATTTTAAAAGTTACAACTTAAAGAAAATTTGTTCGATTTCCCTCAAACATTTTGAGATGATAGATAAATATATCACCAACAAAAGAGTGATAGGGAAGTCGATAATTCCGAAACTTTTTACATGTACGTGGAAGGCTATTCCCGTGCGTTTATTTCAGGCTTTTTTCAGTTAATTCACAAAATGTTGTATAAATTTCTACTAGTATCGAATATCGAAAAACACGTTTTTTAACGCTTTGTATCAGAACTCCCAGGAAAGAATCTAATAAAAAAGATAATTAAATATAATTGAACCACTTTGAGTCAAAAATATCCTTTAAAACTTTTTCAATTTCCATCACTGTTTCTTTGCCTGTCTCAATCCTCACTCCCACTTCTTTCCCTTGTATTTCCTATCACATCTATTTTTGTATCACTTAGGTATAAATCGTGTAAATATTTATCACTCTGAAAACGTTACTTAAATAGTGACGAAATGTTTTCCCAAACTTTAACCTTATGGATTTTTCGAAAATGATTTGCTGCATGGGCAATTATCTTTTTGACAAGAATATCTTTTGCAAAGTTTTAAAGCAGCAGAGTCAGGCTAACTTTAAAATGTAGTCAGGGACCTATTTGAAATTATTAATCCCCCGAGCCCAGGCGTAGAGCCGAAGGCCCGGAGCCCGGTGATGCTGCTAATCTCGACACGCATGGAATCATTTTACACGCGTGGACAAGCGTGATATGCCAAAACAAATCTCTGTGACCTGAATATTATTTATTTATTTATTTATTTATTTATATGCACGGTACATTCACTTGCGCGGTGAGGATTGTGGGGCACTGGAAACAATAAAATAAAATTTTCCTGCAACACATCGTTTCAGTCTATTTCTTAAGCCTGCGTCACCTATACAACACTGGCTTGCGAAAACCTCATAATCTCATATCACTAATAACTAAACATGCATTATTTATCATTCTGACATGAATTAAATAAGCAAGAACTTTATTCCTTCCAAAGGTGGTCGTTTTAAAACCCTATCGTCCGATAATTCTGCAAGAAACAAAATATTTACAGAGCGTGAAGGAGTGTGGTTAATTGTACAAGTCGCTATGCTTTTCTGTACAGTCAATTAAAACGTCAGCAGTTCAGCAGCAGCAGCAGCAGCAGTTCTGTACTTTTATATTACTGGACGACTTACTTAGGAAAAGTACCAAAAACGCAACATACGGAGAAACCAAACTGTGCTAGAAAAGATTCAGTCACAATAAACATGGTGGTCAATTTACCTGTTGATTCCTTTGCAACACTGTCGTCGTTGACAACTGAGCTGCAAACAAAAATAAACCAATAAATACTGTCAAATTTTGTTCACACAAAGCTTTTTTACTGTAAATAATTTTATGAAGGTACTTCAATATGAATATGTGTCAATTGTGGTGCGTTGCGTTGCGTTGCGTTGCGTTGCGGTGCGGTGCGTTGCGTTGCGTTGCGTTGCGTTGCGTTGCGTTGCGTTGCGTTGCGTTGCGTTGCGTTGCGTTGCGTTGTGTGACGTGACAGACAGACAGACAGACAGACAGACAGACAGACAGACCGACCGACCGACCGACCGACCGACCGACCGACCGACCGACCGACCGACCCGACCGACCGACCGACCGACCGACCGACCGACCGACCGACCGACCGACCGACCGACCGACGACCGACCGACCGACCGACCGACCGACCGACCGACCGACCGACCGACCGACCGACCGACCGACCGACCGACCGACCGACCGACCGACCGACCGACCGACCGACCGACTGACTGACCGACGACCGACCGACTGACCGACCGACCGACCGACCGACCGACCGACCGACCGACTGACCGACCGACCGACCGACTGACTGACTGACCGACCGCCGCCAAACTGACCAACCGACCGACCGACTGACAGACAGAGAGACTGACAGACTGATTTGACTGACTGACTGACAGACTGACAGACTGACTGACCGACTGACTGACCGACCGACCGACCGACCGACCGACCGACCGACCGACCGACCGACTGACCGACTGACCGACCGACCGACTGACCGACCGACCGACCGACCGACCGACCGACCGACCGACCGACCGACCGACCGACCGACCGACCGACCGACCGACCGACCGACCGACCGACCGACCGACCGACCGACCGACCGACCGACCGACCGACCGACCGACCGACCGACCGACCGACCGACCGACCGACCGACCGACCGACCGACCGACCGACCGACCGACCGACCGACCGACCGACCGACCGACCGACCGACCGACCGACCGACCGACCGACCGACCGACCGACCGACCGACCGACCGACCGACCGACCGACCGACCGACCGACCGACGGATGGGAGGGATGGGATGGATGGGATGGATGGGATGGATGGGATGGATGGATAGATGGATGGGATGGGATGGGATGGGATGGGATGGATGGGATGGGATGGGATGGGATGGGTGGGATGGATGGGATGGATGGGATGGATGGGATGGATGGGATGGATGGGATGGATGGGATGGATGGGATGGGATGGGATGGGATGGGATGGGATGGGATGGGATGGGATGGGATGGGATGGGATGGGATGGGATGGATAGATGGATAGATAGATAGATGGATGGATGGATGGATGGATGGATAGATAGATAGATAGATAGATAGATAGGTAGATAGATATAAGATAGATAGATATAAGATAGATAGATAGATAGATAGATAGATAGATAGATAGATAGATAGATAGATAGATAGATAGATAGATAGATAGATAGATAGATAGATAGATAGATAGATAGATAGATAGATAGATAGATAGATAGATAGATAGATAGATAGATAGATAGATAGATAGATAGATAGATAGATAGATAGGTAGGTAGGTAGGTAGGTAGGTAGGTAGGTAGATAGATAGAGAGATAGAGAGATAGATAGATAGATAGATAGATAGATAGATAGATAGATAGATAGATAGATAGATAGATAGATAGATAGATAGATAGATAGATAGATAGATAGATAGATAGATAGATAGATAGATAGATAGATAGATAGATAGATAGATAGATAGATAGATAGATAGATAGATAGATAGATAGATAGATAGATAGATAGATAGATAGATAGATAGATAGATAGATAGATAGATAGATAGATAGATAGATAGATAGATAGATAGATAGATAGTTCAATTCCTGCCGGAAGGCCTGTGTAGTTAGATAGATACTACGAACTTTCACTGTATAAAGTATAATTAACTCAATTACTGTATTTATTGACTTAGTCTACAACTTACTCTTAATTAATCTACATGGTTTTACTTGCTATGCGCACTTGTAGTGCAATCTTTTTATTTACATTAAATGGAAGCACAGACTAGACTTCAAAAAGAGAGCCCTATACTAACAGATACTTTATATGTACATTTTAATTAATTGCCGAGGTTTTTTCAAGCTGGGACTTCACTTTAAACTTTTGTGAATAGCACGAAAATGTTTCTCGATTATAACTGGCCAAATTCAGTGCAACCTTTTCACTTTTTCCACGTTTGTATAGTGTTTTTAACTTGAATTATAAAAACAAACATTTGACTGAAAATTAAACGACACAATGTCACTGAACATGCAGCTCAACAAGCACTTGTGACACACATATGGTTTCACTCGTTCCAGGTATAACTATCGTAATACCATGATCGCCTCGGATTCTTTTGTTCTCCGAGGGAATGCAAAGAGGGAAATTTATCCTTTGTCTTCTAATTTTCCCGTGCATGTTGATGAGGGAAAATTAGAAGACAAAGAAATCCTTGTCTTCTTCTAAATTTCCCGCTTGCATATATTTTCCCTGATCAACATGCACGGGAAAATTAGATGCAACTTCTCTGATCAACCGTGTAAATTTCCTGTCGGTAAGATTCTCAAAATTGTCCTCGGCGATCATAATATTACAAACAAATAACATGACTTTTCGGGAAATTAGCGATTAAATTTCCCCTTTGCCTCGGGAAGATTTCACAAATCTTCTCTCGGCGGCGGGGAAATTTAATCGTTGATTTCCCTCAAGTCATGTTATTACTTACAATAAGCAATCTCGTTCTGCCATCGGAGTTCTAGTGGGTAAATGGTTAGAGCGTCTAGCTAGCATTTGTAAGGTTGTGGGGTCGAGTGTACCCCGGGTGCCAGAAGTTCTTTCACGCTCGTAAGGTTAACGGGGGCACGCGAAGGATCGAGGTGGTAAAAGAGGTGTGGCTAACTCGGGAGGCGAGCGGGAAGAACCTCTGGAACAGTTCGAGGTTTCTCAGAACGTTCCAAAGCAATCAAGATGCTGTATTGCCCAAAGTGATCCATGCACAGACCTGGAAAAAAGTGGGATCTCGGGATCCTACATCCTGAGGAACATTTGTTAAGAGCATAAGATTGAGGAACATTTAGGGTTCTTCATATACTTTGAGAATGAATTTTGATGGTTTGTTCTTCAGTCTTTGTATCCTGTTAATAGAATCTGAAGATTATGTTGCAGGGGTTCCAACCAACAATATTGAGTTACAGATTTTGACGATGTTCCTCATTTGAAATATTACTTTTTATGATCGAGGAACGTATATTTGTGTTGTATTAGACCTTCCTTATAGGTACGGGGATGGGTGGGTATACAAGGCCGCTATTTTCCCACTTTTGAGGAACATTTGTTAAAGCATATTCAGGATCCGAGGAACATCAAACACTTTTTCCAGGTCTGGTGATCCAGAATCTGGATCACAGCGTTGATTGCCCGAATAGCAGGATCAAAAATCGTTCAGAATACCTTCGCGAAATACATACAGTGCTCTGGCATTTATTTACGGAATTTACTCAATCTGTGGCTACGGTTTCAGTATACCATCGATTTCACGTGAGAATTTCAACCACGCATGCTTCACAATCAGATTGACATCACGTATATATTTGCCAAGGAACGCAATAATCGTGCTTTTATGTTCGCTAGTTATATGAATCAGAGTATCAGACCGACAAGTCATCAGGTATTCAATGGGTAGTACTAACTAGCAAATATGAATGAAGTTATACGAAGACTTTCAGCCCCTTGATTCTTAGTGAAATATAATTGTTCTAAAATGTTTCAGACTATTCCATTAAATGCCCGTATTTATTGGACTATTCCATTAAATACCCGTACCCCCATATCGAGGACAAGAATCCTATCTTACAACAGCCCCCCTGAGGAATTCGATTTTTACAACGGCAAAATAGCCCTTACCCCTAAATAATTCTAGTGTCCTCGATAGGGGGGGGGGGGGTACGCATATTAAATGGTAGCCCATTTCGTTACTGACAATTAATCACCGACGGTGATCAAGGCGGTCATGTCATATACTCATTCGTATAATTTTACAGCGCTGTTTACTCTTATCAACTTCTGATGCCCCTTTTCAACGCTTGATCACTCTTTATTTAAACAAAATTCGCGGTTACATTTGTAGTATGTCTTTGGTTTTCACAAGAGGATTTCAACGATGCATTTTTACGACATGACAAGGCACGAAAAATAATGCTGCTGTAAATGTGCGTTATTTGGCAAAGTCCTAACTTTACAGAACTTGCCGCGGAGAACTGGTATTAGATACAATACAAGCAAAAACGTCAGAAATAAAATAAGTTGCCCGATTGCCAATACTTCGAGTTTGAGCGTGCCGAAGACTCGCGAAGTTGTTCTTGTCAACACTCAACAATGAGTGGTTGTATATATATTTGATACTTATTGATAGTGACAAGTTTCACCACGGAGTTTTACTAATTTATCTATTACTCAAGATGATTGAA